>JAKUCM010000285.1:0-47619 GCA_023374145.1 Lepidium sativum | reverse complement strand
GAAAATTTCACATTCAAGCCATATAATACAGTTTATTTGAAACACATTTTCTATGTTATTAAAAAAAAAATCTGAACAAAAAAGTAAATTTATGTTGAGACTAAAAAAGGTTCAACAAATGACCCTTTTTTATAACTTAAAAATAAACAAAAAACAAAAACTCTCTCTAATAAAAGTCATGCAACTGAGACAGAAATTCATGATTTATTTTTCATCTAAAACCCTCTTCAAACCCAAACAAAGAGGGAGAAGCTTAAAAGTAGTGACGCATTAGAGGTCAGCCACCTCCATTGAAGCAAAGCTTTGCAAAAAGAGAGAGAGAGAGAGAGAGAGAGAGAGAGAGAGAGAGAGAGAGAGAGAGAGAGAGAGAGAGAGATTTGCAGTGTTGTGTGCATCGTTTCAACAACAACAAGAGCCGTGCGAAACTTCAGGTTTTTTTGTTTTGTCTCTTTCCGTGTGTCTATGCTAAATGACAGAACTCAACTTCCTCCCATTAATCTCCGATCGTCACTCAACGGCTACGACCACATCACCGTCACATTCTCTTCTCTCTTTCGTTAAGGGAAGACGACGAATATCTCGACCTGTATCTATACGCATGGAGCAGTTTTCACGGCAAAACAATCGTAAAGACAAAGTCGCCGTCATCTTAGGAGCAACCGGAGCTGGAAAATCACGACTTTCCGTTGATCTTGCTACTCGTTTCCCTTCAGAGATCATAAACTCAGATAAAATCCAAGTCTACGAAGGATTAGAAATCACCACAAATCAGATTACCTTACCGGAGCGTCGTGGCGTTCCTCACCATCTTCTCGGTCAGCTTAAATCCGAAGACGGCGAACTCTCTGCCGGAGATTTCCGCTCCGCCGCTTCAAATGTCGTTTCAGATATAACTTCTCGTAAGAAGCTTCCGATTATCGCCGGTGGATCTAACTCATTCGTTCACGCACTCGTAGCTGACCGATTCGACCCAAAGATCGATCCTTTTGCTTCCGGGTCGGGTTCAATCTGTAAGGATTTGCGCTACGAGTGTTGTTTCCTCTGGGTCGATGTATCGGAGATTGTACTTTACGATTACTTAGTGAAACGAGTCGATGAAATGATGGATTCGGGTATGTTCGAAGAGCTATCTAGATTCTACGATCCGGTTAAATCCGGTTTACCACGGTTCGGGATTCGGAAAGCTATTGGTGTTCCGGAGTTTGACGGTTACTTCAAAGTGTATCCACCGGAGGAGAAGAAACAGATAAAGTGGGACAGGCTAAAGAAGGCGGCGTACGATAAGGCGGTGGAGGATATCAAACAGAACACGTGGACGTTAGCGAGAAGACAAATAAGGAAGATAGAGATGCTAAAAAGCGCCGGATGGGAAATACATAGAGTAGACGCGACGGCGTCGTTTAGAGAGGTGATGAATTCGTCGGAGAAATGGACAGATATTTGGGAAGATGAAGTATTGGAGCCAAGCATAAAGATTGTGAAGCGGCTGTTGGTGGAAGATTAGGTTTTTCCAGCTCATTTTTGAACTACTTTTTTTTGTCATTCACGAGAAAATAAAATTAACCAAAAAAAAAGACATTTTTTTGTTGTTATTTGGGTATTCTACGAAACATATAATACGTATGATCTCCGCCATTTTGGTCCTTAAAAACCTTCGTTTTTCTGAATCGATGGAAAAAAAAACTTTTAAAAGAAAAGTCTTTAAAATCCTCCTTTTTGTTACCATTTTTTGAAAAGTAAGACATTATAATTTGAACAAAAGTTTTGATCTTTAGAAATTGAGGAGCTTGTTGTCTGCAAATGTTTGTGGGCATATGGAGAAAGCAACGGCTTAGAGAGAGAGGATTTGAATTTAGCGTCAGAACAAAAATAACCTTTTTGTATTTTATGTTTTGGGTTTATATTGTAAATCTCTTTCTAGTTTTTGGGAAACGAAAATGGTGGCCCTAAAACTCTATATTGGGGGCTCTTGACAATGAGTTTAATGGTGAAGGAAACAGAAGAAGAAGAGTTTTTACAATATTATTGTATAATATAAACATAACTCGGTACAAAGGGGATTATACTATTAATATTCATCTAAAATATTTACAAATGAAAAACATTTCTATTCTAGTACCTTGTTAATTTATGTTGGTGAGTCCTTCAATGTTTCATGTTGTTTATATCATTTTTCAAATTGGTGTCTTTCATACTCAATTTATTTCTACCTCGACATGCTAGATCGATCATGTTGAACAGGGTTGTGTGCGATACAAATGAACACATTGTTATCGTAATATCGTTAACCTTTCCAATGTGATTGAACTCTATCTCATTGCCACTGCAAGTTTCGTGTATCCTTTTATGTCAATTGCCTTTTAATATTCATATAAGCCAAGTCTTCGAATATGGGTGTCTAGAAGAGCTTGTTATCAAGAAGTCTCACTTCCTTAAGAGTAAACCTAAGTTGAGGGATAAAGCTTAATTGGTCTGATCGTGCCAACAGTAATGCCTAATAAGTACTTAAGACCTCCCAAGCTTTTCATATGTTAATTACTTATAACTTCCAAGTGGAACACTTCTGGATTTGAGTCGTCTTGACCACCTAGCCATATTAAAACACAAATCTGGATGCGAAACCTTATAAGATTAGTCATTAGGTCTAGAAAGCCTTTGAAATCCCCATAATTATCAAAAAAATATATTTTGAAACCAGTCTAACAATGAAAGATATTTCTTCTAATTTTAAAGAAATTGGCGTTGTGCTGGTTAATTAATCACATTTTATAAATGTTACAACAGGACTTAATTGTAGAGCATAAACTTTCTGTTTTATGTTGTATAATATGTAATTAAGAAAAGCACAAGTTTATGTAAACAAGAAAACTAAAAACAGGAATGGGACATTATGTTGAGTAAAAGTTTTGGAGAAATAATAACTAGAAATTTATATATATAAAAAAACATCAGTTGACTCAATAAAAGAGATAGGCCATAACTTCAACAAATATAATAGAAACTAGGACAATGAATACTTAAACAACCTGAGCAGGAAGGAGTTATTAGATTCAGACAACCCATTAACTTATTTGTCAGATATGATAACTAATATTAATCCAAACAATATCCTCAAAGATCTTAAAAGACAATCTTACATAGATTTTATTCGACTAGTTTTCAATGATCTCAGTAATGATTTGTTTGGACCTTTATAGCCTCTTTATGGTCCAAGTTATTATAAAACCATTTTAGGCTCAACTAAATCTTCATCACATAACGAACTGCTGGATTCTTATAAATCTCGCACACGATATTGTGTTCCACATCTACTTAGCCATGGATCTATGCTCTCGTCACAAGATATCGATTGTTGAGATTTAAGTGCATGCACCACATATACTACAATTTGTAATTAGAAAATGTATACTCTAATTTATGATATTTACTTTGCATAATATATGGAATATGTGGTCCTTACATATGGTGATGTTTTGCTGAGACCTTTGAATAACAGTTTGACACTAAAGCTTCAGCCAAATTCAAAGAATGAACTTTGGTCTCGTGTTCAGAGTACTGCACGCGGATGACCAAAGTCTAAGCTATGGACATATATTCAATACTTTACAGTATAATTAGGGGTAAAACTTTTTAAAAATTAATGCTAATAATTAAGGGCAATTTGCAAATGGCAGACGATAAGTCCACTTAAGGCAGCGCATTTGCATAACCCGGGGATCGAGTTCTCATACCTACATTATGTAGGAATTTGGCTATTGGACCGGCCAATTGTGGTCCCAATATAATTTGCCGTTGACAAAAAAAAAATTAAGGGTAATTTAATTACAAAGTAAATATCAACATACGATCAATCATCTATATCACTCATTTATTATTCTCTCTTTGCTAACAATTGTTCGTAAAAGCTTCACCATTTGTGATCAGAAAACCAAGACAATAATATTGGCACGTAAATTTAAACTGAAGAAGACTGCAGGGGTTGCTATCAAAACTTTCGAGCAATTGATATAGGCTTGGTCAACAACACTTTATATAGAATTGTTTCTTCCATTCCAATACAAGAAATCTATTAAATACCTAGCTAACTTGTCGATACCTCCTTTCATATGTATATAATGAATGTTAGATTCTTTTTTGGGTTAACTTGAGATGTTCTGATTTTTAGGAGATCGTCGATTCTGATTAATGGAGATTTTTTTTAAAAGGGAAGTATCTTTGACATTAAGGTTCGATGTATCATTCCTTGTAGTGAAAATGATTAGAGTTTTATATTGGAGGAGAATCGATCCTAGTCTGAACCAATAAAACCACTTTTTATTTAAATGAAAATCACTAGAAAAAAAGACAGCTTAGTTGTTAGATTCTTTATTGTTATTAAGTGTTAAAATTGAGTAAGTGGTCCCATACTCACAGCCAAATGCTGCTTAAACGAAAACATATAATATGATACCGTTAGAATGGTGAAATCATAATTTGTGGAAGCATAAAGTGAGAAATATTCAAGATCTTTTTCTAAAGTAGTAGGCGATACTTTTATAATTCGGTGGTTTTTGCAAAAAGTAAATTAGCTTTTCTTTATTTATTTGTTTGTTTTCTTGTAAAAAATATAGATACATCCGTTAATCACTAACTTTTTTTGGTAAAATGCAAAATTTTCTTTTCAACAACCAATTTACTTTTTTCTGTAATTTGTATTCGAGAAAGGAATTTTATTTCAAAATTTAATATTAACTGTTTTTGATCATACTTTATCCCAAGCGACAGCTAGAGTAGCTTGAGATTGTTGCTTTTGAAGCAAATGTAGCAACAGAAGGCTAGATCTAATTTGAGGTAAAATACAAACTCTTATAAAATTTGAATATATTATCTCAATTCGTAAAACTGAGAAATTGGTGGTGTGTGAAATGAATACAATCAACAAAATATGCGTGATGAAGATTTTGCTAAAATAAAATATATAATTAAAATTATCATGATTTCTCATTTAGTTGAAAAAATCAAATATACATTTTCAAATAATTAAATCCCATGTTCATATATGATGGCATGATTAGTTAATGGAGTTCAATATTGCATATCATATAATTTATAGTAAAATAACAATACGGGAAAGATAGTTGTAACTTTGATGAAAACATAGAAAATAATGTTAAAGTTTAATAATATAAAATAAACACACAAAAAATTTGGCCAGAAAAAAAATAAAATAACACGATATATAATATGTAGTCTAATTTTTTGATGAATATGTTAACTTTGATGAATATGTTAAAATCTATTTTTATTTTTGATAAAATGTAGGAGTAACAGATTTTTGACGGTTTAGAATTACATATCTATAACACGATATATGAAATAAAATGTCTTTTGGAGAAAGACAAGATGAAGTATTATAAAACTCAAGTAGAAATATAAGTTTTGAGGACATCAAGTGATGAGCTTAATCCCACCGTATTACTTGCCGAATCTGATTTGGCTCTTTCTTGATTGGAAAGGAAGCTTCTCTATATCCTCAAAATAGTCTAAATGCATGCAAATGACAGCTTTGCATTAACTATAATTATATTAATATCAGATTATTCGCTCTTTGTTTATATACAATTAGGGTCTATGATCAACGTACGGGTTTCTTTGTACTTCTTTTCTATTAGTCTCGTGGCATTCTATTTTATATATCTTTATACACTCTTTTTACATCTCTGCATGTTTCATAAAGTCAGACTTTAAAAAGTCAAAACATGTTTGTCAATAAAATAACAAAAGTCAAACTTTGAAACACATGCTATAACTAATGACTTTGAAGACAAGTAATTATGAAATGCAAAGTATGGTTGCGACTTATGGTCGCAATTTTTTGTTCACAAAGATGTCTCCATTAAAATATGAACACTTAGAACAAAGTAAATATACTATTTTGATACAAAGAAGAAAGTTTATTGGAAATAAGGAAAACTATGAAGTAGGCAGAAATGATTGTGTAGAGTCTATAGACATTGGGGCTATCTATCTGCAGTTACTCATCTTCGCATTTTTTCATGACTTGGACCGCGACCGAGACCACGACCGCATGTGTCCTAGATGCTGATGAAGACACAATATTTTAAATCTAGGGCTCTAAAAAACAAGAGACAAATAAATATTTTTTATAATATCAAAATTAACTATTGTGTGTGGACTAATATGATCATTTTTGTAAGGATGTTACATTGTTCACGTCTCGATTATATTGAAAATGATGAGTAAAGTTATTTTTTTTAGACCACGTGAAAAAACTATTGGGGCGTACAAGATTTTTAAACTTAGAGAACCTTTATATTTATAATATGGAGGACTTGTATTGTTTGGGTATATGAAGAATTTGGTTTCTGGTATTTTAACACACAAAAAAAAAAAAAAATAGACCATGGGCAATAGAAATTTCTTACAAAAATCTCTTATCAAAAAAATAATAATAAAATTTTAAATTATAATATTTTATTAAGAAATTTTTTCAATAAAAATAAGAGTTTTTCATTTGAAAAATTATGGATGATAGTTCCAAAAATATTGAGAGATTCTAACAATAAAAATATTATATATCATTTTATTATTATTCTTTTTTTTTATGAGAAACACTTATTGGAGATACTCTTAAGTTACTGGTTTCAATAAAGTGTCAGAGGTCTTGGTCCTCGTCGGTTCAGGTAAACATCGAAGCCATACGATGATTACACCAAACTAGTGTGTTATAATACTCGTCCACAAGATTAGGGTTTATGTTTACATAATTACTCTTTCTCGTAAAGACAATGTGATTTTTCATTATATAGGTACAAATATAATCGTAGCAAATATTATTTACAGATTGTATCGAATTAACGACAGTAAAAACTTAATTTTCATCAAAATTGTAGTTATCTATGGCGAATTAAATAGTAACTAATTACAAAAACAAGTTGTTGCAAATATATTCAAAACATGACATATTAGTGAGTAGTGACCACTTTTATTTACTCAAAATTAAAACTTGTATCATTTCCGTAACATAAGAGAATTCTCACAAATTTATTGCGTAACTATCGCGATTGATCACCACACAACATATCATAACAAAATAATATGTTACGAATGTAACATATATTAGCGACGACTCTTACTCACAAATTATCGCAAAATTATTCGTAACTATTGAGATAGATCATAACACAACATATCCTAACAAAATAATACATTAGAAAAAAACATGTAGCTATATAACAAAACAAACTCAAGTAGTATATAATTAATTGTAAAAATATGGTGGAATTTATACAAATAAGAACCGAAATCTTTTTAATCTGGTGGTTATATATCTGAAGTAATGACTCAGATATCTGAAGTTCGACTTCATCCTATTATATATGAACAAACAATTTTAAAGATGAGTTGAATTTGGGCTATGAATCGGTTTTGTCGTTGTCGTTGACAAAAAACACATCCCAAAAATATTTAATTAATGTCTAACTCAAACCTCAATTATTTAATATAGTTTTACAAAGACAAATGACATTTATACATACATTTGTATACCGTGAAACAAGAAAATGACATGCGTGAACATATGCTCCAATATTATGACGAAGGAGGAATCTGTTGCTTGAGGCAAGTGAAAAATGTTTAAGAAAAATGTGAATGTTTACAAGTATAATAATACATATTATAATAAGTAACACAAGTAAGTACAAATGTAAGGGACAAAGAACAGACAACAAAAAAACAAGGGAAGATAGAGAACTGTAGATGGGAAAGATCCGAGGTGTGTAAAAAATAAGGGCAAAATTATCGAGAATCGAAATCGTTCTTCATAGGAGTATTAATTTATATGGTTTTTTTCTTTCCCGAAGCACAATAATTTGGTTCCATTACATATGACAGAACCTAAAGAATAGATCCAAATATTAGCTTAAATGATGCAGTAATAGTGCGCGTGCGATGCCTTTGCGCATGATCCTACAATCCCAAGGTTCAGCTTTCCAAATTTTATAATTCTTTAGTATTATGCTCGTGACTTATTCTGAATTCTATGCTTTGGGCTTTAGTCCTGCCTTCTGTTTGGGCTTACAGTTCTTAATTAATACCATTCTCGGCCCATTTTTCTTCAGAACTCAACTAAAAGGAATAACTTGCGACTGACTTATTATAAATCAAGTGTTATAATTAGCACATTTTAATCTGTTTATGTGAATAGACGCAACAAATTTAATCAGTGGAATAAGTCAACTTTGAGTTTGGTCATTTCAGGAAGATTGGATCTGATCTTGTCTGAAGTCTTATGATGTGTGGCTCTCTGTTTCGAAGTCTCTCTAACCTATTACATTAAGCGAAAAGGGAAATGAGGCTCGGCTTAATATAGTAAAATATTAAATTAATATACTATTTTTAAGTTTTTGACAGAATACATAAACAATAAAAAATCATAAATTATGAAAACACAGACAATATTTTGACAACCGGATAAAGAACACAAACAAAAAAATAGCTGAAACGAGAATGATCATTCTTGTAAGAATAATTTGGAGAATTCGATATCTTAAGGACCATCGACTCTGATTAATGAGCAGCCACATCATAATCTATTATCTAACAATAACTTGATAGTTTGCTAATGAAAATTTTAATAACAATTATAAGACAAGTAGGCTTTTGACTTTTCATGAACAATTATTGTTTTACAAGTCGTCTTACTATATTCTCATGGCATATGCATGAACTCATTAAATTTATTCATATCCTACAACGAATTACGTGGACAAAAGCTTATTACTATAGTATTTTTGTAGTTACGAAAAGTGTATGAAACAATCCTACTTTGAGTCGTTACAATTATCAATGAACACACGTACCTTACTTTTAAGATAAGACAAGGACGCACGATTTTTACTTCATATTTTCTTCTACATATGTTGTCTTGTATTCAATCCACATAAGACAAAAACAAGTGTGTTCCATGTCAATAAATTTTGAAAATTGATGTACAAGTAGCTCAATTGGCTGAACAAAACAAAAGTTAACAGGTCCATAAGATATTATATTCCTCAAAGAAATAAAATCAACTCTTCTTTATTTATCTTCACTAGTGTATGAATTTAATAGATTGATCAAAACATTGTCGTTGATGATCATTATAATACCAAGCAATTATTAGAAAACAAATATAAATTAATGGTTTTAGCTGCCTCTAAGTTGGAATTAAAATAAGCCGATAGTTTTGAACATTTTATATAATTTTGATTACGTAAAAGGAGAGAAGTGAAGCCATTTCAACTATCTACAGCTTGCAGCATTCAAAGATGAACAAATATGAAGAATTATTTACCAAATTAAATTACACTCGCATTTCTGCAATCATTACATCACTTAGATTATAAAATTGGTTCTGAAAATATTACAAAGAAAATTACAAATTACTACATGTATTAGTCTCGAAACGACACAGCACCAGCACACAACTTAAGAATTTTAAATGAACAAGAGAAAATTTTAAATTTGACCTTGAAAAAAAAAAGAATTTTTATGTTTGTAACAACAAGAAACTATGATATAGCTGAGCCATATTATAATATTCAAAGGCAACGACAGTTTTACATCAAAACTACATTGTTACAAAAAGTCAACGGTCAGAATCGTTGGCTACACTATAATACATACTATAATTTATATTTAACCATACCTACACGCATATATAAAAATCTACGTATATACGTATTATATCAACAAAATCTCCCTTTAAATTTCATAACCTTGCTTGATCTTTGCTTAATTACTTCTCCATTTTCTTCATTTATTACTTACAATGATTCCTCCAAAAGGCCACACGATCAACGGTTCACGTCCTCCATCGCTAAAACTCGCCGGAGAATCCCACACCATCAAGAAAACGACGTCGTGCAACGTCGTAAACCATCGTCATGGACGGCAAGCTCCGGTGATTATCTACGCGCACTCTCCGAAAGTAATCCACACGCGCGCTGAAGACTTCATGGCCTTAGTTCAAAGGCTTACGGGACTTGGGGAGATTATTAGACGGAATCCTAACGACGTTAGCGAATCTTCTTCTGTGGTGACGGAAGAAGTTAACGTCGGTGATGATGGAACGACGGAACCGTTAAGTAAGGAGAAAGAACAACGACAAAAGCTAGCTGAGATTCCAATGTTCACACCGAGTTCGATGACTTTGTTTGGTTCTCCAACTCAACGTCTATATCTGTCACCGAACCGAACCGAACCGGTTTATCCCTGGTTTTCAAGTTCATAAAAGACTTCTCATAATAGATTATGTTTCATTTCATATATACATATATACTTTGTTTGTTCGTCATAAATTATTTGGTATAAATATCACTTGATTTATATTTGGTTTAATTATTCCAGGTTTAGAGTGTAAAAGAATTTACGATTTTTTTTCAACAATTAATTGATGAGAATGGTTTCTTCAACAGCATATGTTTTCAAAGTTTTACCTCAAGAATATGCACCAACTATAATAAATTTCATATTAAAAAAATCTCATCAATTCTGAAATAAAGATTTTGTTATATATTAATGCTACGACAGAGAATGCTTCCGTTGTCTTTATACTGAATCTAAATGAAATGAATAGTATCTCAATTTCTTATTCTCTACGTAAATTTTCCTGATTAAAAATATTAATTTACGACGATAAAATAAAAAATAAACTAGCAGCATTATCTACAAGTTGAATTTTAATTTTGATAGACCCAAAACTGTGTTCAATAAACATTCATTCATTTCCGTACTTTATAAGCTTTCGTTTTTCTTTTTAAAAATGTTTTGAAATGATCAATAAGTGTAGACTTGTAGTATATGTTCTCCTCAACAAATAATTAGTTCATCCCAAATTGACACCATTATGAGAGGAGACAATAATTGGACTTCATATTTTTATGGGCCTTCGTTTTAAGCCCAAATGACTAATTAAATGATATACACGTTATAAACCCTAGGCCCGTTATTTTTTTATTCCAACTCCTAGGCCCGTTATTTAAATTATATTATATTATTCTAGAAGAACAAGAAATGAATGAATCATAGTACCACTATGTAAATTTTCTTAAATCTTTTGGAAAGATATATAATTACTTTGGTGGTTGATCTAACGATTCTTGTTTCACGTTATGTCCCTATGTTCTTCTTCCATGTTGACTATACATGTCGTATATGATTTATTTGAGCACAACAGAAGAATATACAGTATTTTAAGTTTTGAAATATAATATTTCTTTTCGTAATTTTTTTTTTTTTGTCAACTAGTATACTGACTTTTAAATCCCCTCACACAAATAGGGGGTTCGATCACTGATGTCTTGAGAATTTGTAAAGTGACTATACCACTGGACCACCTGTCCTCGACGATTTTGTAATTATTCAGATCTACAAAAAGAATAAAGAAAGTAAGTAACATGTGATTGATGACAAATATACCCCTAAAAAATATCTAAGTAATTTTTTTTGTCAACAACAGATTATATTAGACCACAATTGACCGACTAAATAATCAAATTCTTACATAATGTAAACGGAGGGACTCAATCCCTGATTGTGCTAATGAGGTGCCTTAAATGAACTTACCGCCGGCCATTCGGATAAAAAACCAAAAACATCTAAGTCTTGAAATACTATTTTCTAAGGTTTCATTTTTTTCTTTTCTTTTTTACAAGTAGCTAAAGTTCACTCTGAATTGCTAATTGAAGTTGAAACCTAATTAAAGAAATAAAAACTGGAGTTCGTGCATTTTTATGGTTTAAAATAGAATATCATACTATTATGATATTATGAAAATCATTTTCTTACGTGCGATTTTTTTTTCACTTTCTCTAATGAATTAAAAATGAATCGTGTATAACTAAAATGTAAAACAAAAAGCTTATATTGTTAAATGCTTGAAGAGAGCATGCGTGAAAATGTGAACCACATAAATAAAGAAACGTGACTTCCAAATCAAAAGAACTGTTCAAAGTCTCACAAATTAACTTTTACAACTTCTTCAATACATCAACACGTTGTTCTTCTACGAATAAACAAATTTATCAGTTCATGTCTCTCGATTGAACTGCTCTAGTTATTATTTTCCTTCATCCACCAACTTGTATAATTTTTATTATCTTCATTCTATTATAATTTCATTTAATTATATGAAAATCTAATAACCGGCCACATTTTTAGCTTCACATAGAGCCAGAGAACAAGTGAAGTAGAAACCGACCAAACACTTTATCTCACACGAGCACTTCAACAATCTCTGGCTGATTTTTTATTTAACCGAAATTATATTTTAAAATTTTATAAAAATCAAAAGAGAAGCAAACAAATAGACAAATTATTTACAAAAATGTCTTATGTCCTTCTCCTTAGTTTAAGACACCAATCATTTAAACAGAATCTTCTAACGTCAACGGAAACCGTCACCCCGAGATAACGGCGTCAGCGTCCCACCAAATCTCAGCTTCAGATTCCGTTAACACTCCGTTAAACTTTCTCAAATCTCCCACGGCGATTCCTCCGCTGACATCATCTCTGACATACACTTTCTCTACTCCTCCGGTATCGACGCCGATTATATTCCCGAACAACTTTCCCGGCTGTTCCCACTCCGCTAGTAACGCCGGCATCTTAAACCCGACGCGTGAATCACACGCTTTCACTTTAACGCTGTTAATACCTTTCTTCTCCGCCGCTAAAAAAACCGACGAAGAAGAAGAAGCGACGACATTTTCGAATTCATCGCCGGCAAAATCGAAATCTAAATGGTCCCAAAGCTTCACAACTCCACTTGACTTAATCCCACCAAGATCTGGCCACGAGAATAAATCTCCAAAGCTTCCACGGCAATAACGATTCTGCATCCATGAGAAATTATCATTTTGCCCTTCATCATCATCATCATCATCGTAAAAGTCAGATCCTTTAACGCGGAAATATCCGTTGACTCGTCTAAAGACCGAGTCAACATCATCTTTATCGTCATCTTCTTCTTCCTCTTCTTCTTCGTTGTCTGAGGATATTGACGACGAACAAGAGACATCGGAATCGGTATCGTAATCATCAAAAAGAGTTGGGGAAGAAACAGAGACATCTATTTTTCTTAATCTAACAACTAAAGTCTTGATTTTACTCACAAAGTTTGTGAAATAAGCTAAAAATGCGATAATTAAAGCTCCCCATTTCCAAAAACCGTAAGCTTGATGTAGCTTTCCGATTCTAGAAACAGCAAGAGCTCGAGTAATAAAAGAAGGGTCGTTTATTGAGTTTATACCAACTTCGAAATCCCTTATTCTATTAATCACAGGAACCTCCATTAGGGTTTGTTTGTGTTTTTCTTATGAAAAAAGGTTAGAGCTTTGGAAGAGAGAAAGAAGGAGAGATTTGGATGCAAAGGGTCAAGCAATCCTTAAAAAGACCAAAGTGAAAGAGAGAGAAAGTTTGTTTGAAGAAAGAAATGACACGTGGCGGATAACTAGTGGGTGAGGATGAGAGTTTGATGGAAACACGTCGGAAAAAAGGGTAAGAAGAGAAGCAAATGAGAAAGATAAGATACAATGAGTCAGCTTCTTGCCAGATGTATTTTCTGTGTTTTCCATTTAATAACTCTCTCTGTCAGCCACAATTAATTGTTTTTTATACTTCCAAAATTAATAATAAAATTTATTTCTGTGTTTTCTTTTGGATGTTATTATCATTAATACGTGAGTGGTTCGAACCACCTACCACAATATATACAGCTTTAATAATACTGATTGCCTTTTTCTTACAATTATTGAAATAAGGTCTGGATTTGAGGCGTCCAAAATAATTGTGTTGGTGGTTACTTTGTTAAGAAGATGATTGAGGATAACAATATGTTATTGTTTTCCTTCAAGAATAATGCGCTTTACATAATACTAGGATGCTACATACGTTTCAAGCGCGGATGTGTTTTGTTTATGTGATATTTATATAATTTGATTGTGCAATTTTTTCAATTTATAGATTTTATTTTGGGTTATAACTCTTGTAACTAGCCGAGGACAGGTGCCCCGGTGGTGTAGTCACTTTACAAATCTTTAAGACACCAGAGATTGAACTTTCTACTTGAAATAGTAAGAAGGGATTTAAAAGCCAGTATGCTAGTTAACAAAAAAAAAAACTCACGTAACTACAAATATAGATGATAATTTATACTATTTTAAAATTAGTAGCATAGTTATAATGTCTAATTTTGGTTTGAACACAATATTAGTTAGAAATTGGTCCGTTGTTCTATACATTTGTTTGAGAAAAATAGTAAAATAAAACACGTACAAATTTTCATACATATGTTTGTAGTTTTAACTTTTTAAAAAGCAAAACAAACAATATATCAATATATCGCTATTAAATCTAGATACTTTAATTTTTAGTAAACATTGGTGAAATTATGAATGTATCTTTGGGTCTTATATATATAAGATGGTCTATAAAATACAAAAAACAAAAAGCCAGAAAATAATGTGAACCTTCGCCCAAACTCTCAAACCATGATAGAGTAACTTAGATTATTTGAATGCATAAACATAATTTTGTGTAATCAAAAACATAATTTTTTCCTAACTCCAGAAAAAAGCTAGTACCAAACAGTAAATACATATAAATATTTATCAAATCTTTTTAGTATTTCATCTTGTACTTCAAATTCATATTTCCTTATAGAATATATAAGTTATTGTGTTAACAAAACAAATTCTTGCGAAAATAAATCATTGTCTGATTTAGATTGTAGCTGATCTTTGAAAATTTAAAACGTAAAAACTTCTTTCATCTCCCATGTTTGTCTGGTAAAAAAAAATTGTCCTTCTTAATCCAACATATCATTCATCTATTTTTTTTTGTTTTATGATCACCACTTTATCATATTAGAGTTGGCATTCTATATATTAACAGAAAGGTAAATTGGCGATGAAAGGACCGAAAATTAGGAAGATGATATGTAGTGTCATACACATAATAAGATAAAAATATTATATTAATATCTTTCCAAAATAATGTAATGATATCATTAAGAAACAAATGAAATTTTGTAATTTAATATACTTGATAACTTACAGAAAGTGGAAATGATTCTTGAACCTAGTATTTAATTTTGGAGGCAGTTTACGAAGTTAAGCCTTCAACCTACAGGGTTGTATTACAGGAAAATGTATCAGCCTGCAAAAATAAAGTAAATTATGACACTTTGAGTACCTGTCAAACAGTTTTCAAAACAGTAAGACATAATCAAAGACTTTAAGTTCGTTATATCATGTAAATTCTTCAATCTTATTGGTTTTCATCCCGTAAACATCTAGAATCTTCATCTCTCTAGTACGAACCTCTTACCCCAAATTATCTGCAACAAAATCATTTAGTTATTCAAGATTTAATGTTTTGCCAAATCTTTAAAACAATAGCTTTGTATGAAACATAACTTACTGACTAACACTTTGGTTTTAATTTCACCACCAAGATCAACATCAAATATTGCAAGCCTAATGAATGATTCTTCGGTTGTCATGTACATGAAACCTATCTTGTATAAAAGTTCTGACAATTTGTGTTGACTCTAATCTTTGTTTATGACAAAATTTTGGATCCCTACCAAAAAGTTTTTAATAGTAAAGTTAGTTTAAAGAGAATATACTAAATGGTAATAGATTTAAACTTGATACACAACTGATGTTAATGTTCCTTCACTTATGATAACACGAGTTTTAACCCTATATCCTACTGCAAGTGCACAACAAATGAAATAGTATTTAGGGATCGAATCCACGAAGACCAATTATCATACTAACGATTGAATTATTTAACTAGAGCTAAGTCGATGGATGTTTTGATTGGTTCTAGAATTCTAACCATGTAGTATTAACAGTTCTTAAACGTCCACAACCCAACCTAGCATCAACTCTCGTTGGTACTGAAGGAGTTGTTCACCTAGAAAGGTTCTGATTCTTATTAAACTTCTGGGATAATAAGTAACCTAAGATCATAAATTAGTTAGCCACTCTAATCTAAGCATTAATCATGTTTCTAGGCTGAGATTCCATATTTAAAACTTTTTTGTTCCTAACCCTTATGTCCCTTAAGACCTTTAGAATACCCTAAACTTGACTATGAACTACTCAGACATGGGGATAAAGAACAAGCAAGCAATTGTAAAAAAATTCATTGAAAACTCAAAATAGATAGAATAGAGGGTTAAGAATTCTTCTCCAATGGTGTAGAGATCTGAAATCTTCTCCTCTAGGTTACAACAAAAGTCTGTAACCTTTTTTGGATCTCAAAAACTAACTCCTAAAAACGTGTTTTTGACCTAATATATAGAGTAAACTGAACTGGTACAAAAATAAGGAAATCTGGTTTTCGCTTCGCATGGTCATTGACGATCCTTCAACTGCTCGATCGATCAATGTTTCTTCATTCGATCGTGAAGCTTCCAAATCGTGCGTAACTTCTTCTTAAATAGCTCGATCGATCTTTGAGTGCTCGGTTGTGCAGTGGATCGTGTGCACGATATAGATGGATGGAGGTCGATCGTGTCAGGCATGAGAAGTCGATCAATGGATCGAGCGTAGTTTTCTCTTTTAAAGCTATGATCGATCAATCTTGGTGTTGATCGATCGATCCTTTATCTCATAGTGGAAAAATCTAAAGTTAAGCTCCAATCTTGCTCAGCATGTATCCTTGCGTTTTGTACATGAGAGGACTCTAAAAGCACAACAAAGACTAAAAAAAAAAATGAATTAGTATGCTATAAGTCGGTATAAACGAGGTATATCAACTTACAGATTCATCTCCGAGGATAATCTATATTAAATCACCGGTTGTTGGCAAGTTCTGTCTCCATGACTAATAAATTTGATTTTGATTGTCCAAACTATTTCGAAGGTGCTTCATGTATTTGAGAGTAGTGAAATCAGATTGTAGAGCCAAAAGTAAAGTCTTGGTTTTATCCGGACAATTTAATTTCTTCTCCACCATTGTGTAAGGACACATGTGATAAATTTTTGTTGAACTCAATATACAGGTAATGGAGACAAAGAAATGGAAGTTGTTAAAATGAAAGAATGAAAGATATGTTGATGATATAGGTGGAGAGGACAACGAATCAGAAGTTATGTAAAAGAGAGTGAAGTGGGATCATGTTTGGATCGTGCTGTCATAGCTATTTTTCTTTCACTGTATGGTTTTTCTTTTAATAAATTTGTAATAATTATAATGAAAATAAGAATATATGAAGCAAAAGATATAATAAATGGAATTTTTGTTAATATTTTACAAATATAAATTGTTTTAATAAAGGACCTCTGTTTTAATAAAAATAGATGACAACTCATGATTATTTATGTAGGTTTACATTTATTTTGTAATTAATATGGATAAATAAAAACTATTGTTTTTTTTTTACATGTATACCTTAAAAGGTGTATAAAATAAATGAATTTGACTATAATTCTCACAGAAATATACTATGGGTTAGTAATATACAATATATATACATAATGTGACAACTCATAATCGCAAGTGACATTTAATCTAGTGGCATGTGTTAAGTCCACAAGAGCCAAGTGTACTTGTATATCTTGAGACCGAGTCCTACTATTTATATTTGTAAGAACTTGACTAATGGACCGATCATTTGTGGCCCAATATTAACAAAAAAAAATGTGACAACTCATAATCTAGTACGATAACTTTTTGTAGGCTTACATTTGTTTTATTGTTATTACATATATAAGTAAATCTTTAATATAAATACATTAACATTCTTTTATATCTATACTTTAATTTTGACTACGATTCCACATAAATATATGTGCTACTAAAATAACTACTAACCATCTTCTCCTTTTGGGGGGTCAAAAACTACTAACAATCTATATAATAGAACTTCTCTCTAAATCTCGATAAAATAAATTCTTAAGGAGAACTCGATTATTGAATTTATGAATTTTATAGTATTACTCTAAAATAAACGAGGAAAGGTGCAAGAAACTCATTTGAGCCCCATTGATGACAACTTTCATTTTACAAATAACGACATGCAAAACCACAGATTTAAAGCCACGTGTCTTCTCCTGAACGAGCCATAAAAAATAAGTAGCATTTATAGCCTTTAGATTCCCTCACCAGAATGACCTGGATGT
Source organism: Lepidium sativum (assembly GCA_023374145.1). NCBI lineage: Eukaryota > Viridiplantae > Streptophyta > Magnoliopsida > Brassicales > Brassicaceae > Lepidium > Lepidium sativum. The sequence goes on along the minus strand of JAKUCM010000285.1, from coordinate 29,443 downwards.
AGATTTGGTCCAAATCGCAATAAACGTTTTTCGTCTAAGAGAAGGCACAAATCCGATTCTATCATTACTAGTTTGGGGACTTATCAAACCAGTCACGTTTTTTTGTTTTTTACTCATAAACTTGAACCTTCTACGAGACAAGGATATCTAAACACATTTGATTTTGGTTAAATACGTTTTTTCTTTGATTGGGTTAGATTTTAGTTCAATATGTATTCACAAGTTTGAGAATTGTCAACCTGTGTCTAACAACAAATTATATTTTTATATTTCTTTTCACAAAAGATTTTTAAAAACAAACTCTAAAGCAATTCATTGTACTCCTGTAAGAAGAATTTGACTTCAAACATTTTTAGTTAACTTTGATATGACTAAATCATGTGATTGATGCAGAAGTTTACTCTAAAAATTGAATATATTTATTTTAAAACAGAATAAATAGGCAAATAACATTTAAGTTTATAAAAATGAGTAATAGGCAGAATTTTATCAGTTTGATTCCTCTCTATTATATTATTATAGACTAAAAATAAAATTTAGGTATAGATAAGATATTATTATTTAATTGTTGTAAAAGAAAAAGTAATACATAATTGAGTAAAATAGTGAGATTCAGTATTGTGTTATTGGCAATATCTATTACTTTATCTTTATATAATTATCACATATGGCAAAAGTTATACGGTCTTTAAGAATCATTTTGTCATTTCTTTAACAATTATAAACTAATTGATTATGTAACACGAATGATGTTGATGATTATTAGGATAGAAAGGAAGTGGATCAATTGGATTGTAAAAGTGCAAAACGTCATCCACTAGAATGGCTAAAGGAGCCCACCAATTTGACAGCCGGAAAAAGGTTGAGAGTTGGGCCTATGGATTTTAAAATCTAACGGTCCATTTTGTTTTATTATTCAGCCCAAAAATTGACTCACAAACCATACATAAATAGACACATCAATTGGCTCAAGAACGACTTATTCTACCAGATTACGAAGTAGACAATTCGTGACTCTTTCTATATTGATGGTACATACAGATTAGCATTTAGACGCAACATTCAAATCTGTAGAAACGTGAACTGTTTCTACTTGTTAAAAGCATTAATCAGCTGGAGTTGTAGCTCTTTTACACTAGGAATTTGCTATCTTCAACATCAAACATCTTGTGTTGACGCTTAAGATAGTGTACTAGTGTGATTGAAGAACAATGCAACTCGCTAGACATTATTTATCCTCTTAAAATGCCATTCCTGTGGATATGTCAGGTCATGAGTGTGCTTGTGATATGATCATGAAAAACAGTAAAGAAGTTAAGGAGAACTTGGAGCTAATCAATGAAGATCACGAGAGAGTTTTGGAAATTTGAGTCGGTCCAATTACAAGATCACGGACTAAACAAATCAAAGAGAGCATTTGTGGATTTATTCAAGGCATTTTGGACAAAAAACAACATAAAGAATCCATTGTACTTTATACTTGCCAAGTCCAAACTATTTTGAATCTTCTACAAGTCCAAGATAAGTCTTAAATCAAGTTTTAAAGTCCAGCCCATGAATAGTGACGAATTTGGAAGACTAAAAGATATTTTGGAGGCCAAAAGTTCAAGAGTCCTTCTCATTCAAGTCATAGTAAATTGTGACATTTACTTGTCATTTACTTAGTTAAGAGGAATCTAGAGTCCTTTCTTTTCTTTATAAACTCATGTATTTCTCTTTTGTGAGGATCCAACTTTTTATCAATAAATTTGAGAGTGATTCTCTTTTGTTCTTTGTGAACTTTTCGATCTTTCTTGGTGTGTCATATCCAAGGGATCAAACTGGTTTATCAAGTGATTTCCATCACACTTGTGTGACCATTCCTAGCCATTGACATGAAGGGGCGAGTGAAATAGCAACAATCTTTGGTTTAATATACTAAAGGTAGGGGTTACTCGAGTCAACATTTCGTGGTTCCACCACCTTGCTTAATTGAAGGCGAGTTGAAACAACAACAATCTTAGGTTTGATGTACCTAAAGTGGGGGTTACTCAAGTTCTTTCAAGACCAAGAACTATCCTTACAACTTTGAGTGACGATTCCTTCGGGATTCCGCGTCAGCTTGATCTTTGTGAGGATGAAGATGATGACATGCAAGATGATGGGAAGAACATTCGATCTGATTCTGTACATGATGACTAACTTCTTAATTCAGATAGCGAGGTTAACGAATTCTTTTACTTGGTCATATGCATTATTACTTAGATCTTTATATTTACCTTCATAAAAAGTAAGATAGTAGTTCCTTTTTCATTTTTTGCTTTCTAATTTTGAGTTTGAAATTAGTGTTGAAGATCAATTCTTTTTTGGGTTTAGCGTTGCAGTCAAGAATTAGTTTAAAGATAGGTTTGCTTAATAGAAAGTGAATTTTTTTATAAATTTTAATGTGTCATATGAAAAAGATTGTCATTTTGCTTATGATATTACCAGTATTGTGTCGGAATTATAGAATTCTAAAGGTTTTGTTATGAAGATTGTAGAATGTGAAAACTTTAGAATTCAATAATACCCACGCAATAGTAGTATATAATAAATAAAATGACAACAGTCATATGCACAACAAATAAGTAAGATCATCTCAAATCCAACACTAAAATAAATTTTGTGTTTTTTCTTCTTTGTAAAAATTACATTAATAATAATGTGTTTCTTACTACAATATTATATTATATCTAGCATAATACTGTAACAAACTGTAAAAATTATAATGTTATTATTTTGATGTTAAAATCATAGAATATGTGAAATGTGTACATGCATGAGTATGTATATGTATATATGATAGGGAAAATTGAAAATAAAAGATATAACTGTAGTTACTAAAATAACAAATTTCAACCAAATAATATATATTGTTGCATTCTTCAAAGACCAGTGAGGCAATGACCACTTTCCTTCAATATTTATTATTTATGGTGTTAGACTGTCAGTTTCGACAACATCTCGTTCTTTTCAATAAAATCATCAAAAGAAAAAAACTTAACTCACAAATCCTAGAGCAGAAATTCCAGCTTTATTTTACTAGACAAAGTTTAATTTCAAAAAATTCTATTATTTTCTTTACTATCAAATCTTCAAAATTCCCACTTCCCTCGAACTTCCTGTTTTCCTTTATAGACATCTCCAATAAGACTAACAGTAAAGTGTCCTAAACACAGTAATTACAAGACAAGAATTTTTATGATGTGACTAGAGAATCTAAAGGCCAAAAAATACGTGTCTCACATCAACTCAAACACATAATTTCTTTCTTTTTTGCATCACAAAACACATAATTTCTTCTTCTTTTTTGTTAAAGAAACACATTATTTCTTGTGTAAAGAAAAACACATGATTTCTTTTTCTTTTCATTCAAAAAGTGGTATTTAGAATTCTTCCTTCTATGAACACTGAAGAAAAAAAGTTAAAAGAGCAAAAAACAAATGATGAAAAAGGAAAAGGAATCGAATAAATAAACTCTTTTACTTTATGAAAATCTCATCAATAATGACATAATTTGGAATTTCATCGGAAACTGTGTACTGACCGTCCACAAAAATTCCAATTCAAAGAACGCACTTTCGAGACAAAGACTTGCTTCAAAAGAATAAAAAGGACTAAGTTTTTTGTGTTGCCAAGTTTTGATCCTCTTATATGAACCTCACTTGGAACCAAGTTTGCAACTTTCCAAATCCCATGGCGACATTGCAGAGATTCAAGTTTTTGACGACGCAGTGTGGAGTTGCAGCAGAGAGTCCAACACGAAGTCCGAGTCCTAGGACAAGTCCATTGGTACAACTTCGGCGCAAAAAGACAACTTTAATGATGCTTCTGAGTCTTAAATCTCCAAGCCGCAGAGAGCAGCAACCATTGATTCATCATGACAAGGACGTATCTGGACGCAAACTGAGAGACTTATTTGTCTCTTCGTCTTCTTCTGTAGAGGAAGAAGAAGATGAAGAAGTGGAGTCAGAGAAAGAAAGACGAAAGGGGAAATCAAAAGAAGAAGTTCTTGCAGCCATGGCAGCTAGATTGAATGCAGCTACTAATTCCCAATCTGAATCCACCGATGCAGCACCGGCTTGGTTCGGATTCAGCAAGCGGCTTCTCCAGAGAGCTTGGCGTCCTAAGCTTGGTACCATTCCTGAGTAATGTATCCAAATTTTCTTCACTTTCTTATGTGATAATTAGTTTTCCATATGAATGAATAGATATGTTTTATTTTGGTTACAAACCTTATGTTTGAATTCCTTAATAAACGACGAACAAAATTTTCACATCTTCTCATCTTTATTAAGTGGCCCAAACAAATTATTTGTAGAGGAAAAAGAAAAATTAAGTCTTTGTCACCTACTTGCTTCCAAAAGTATCTTGAGGAAGTAATGATTTCATTACTTTTAAGTCTATGAGTATCTCAAACTCAAGTCTTGTGTCTATTCTTCTCCACGGTAAACTAAACTCTGTTTTTTTTCTCTGGCTTGGACTTATTGTGTTTCATTCTTTTGGGAGACTAATTGTAAAAGAAACTTATGCATGACCTCATAGCTTGTAAATGTAATAAACCAATGTTTCTTACTTGTCCTTGATCTTGAGGGATCGTGTGGGGGAGCAAAACTTACCATTAGTCTTGTCTTGACAATCCAAATTGGATTAGGGTCAATAGCTACAGAAGCACCAGCACCAGCAGCAGATACCGTATTGGCCTCAACAGTAACCTTTTCATCAATTAGCATATTCACAAAAGTTATAGAAAACCAGAGCTTAAACATACGGGTAAGTATTGAGCACCGACTGTTTGGCTAAAGAAGATTCTTTAGCTTTTCATAAACTGAGAAGTTACACCTGCAGATAAGATAAAGACCTCAAATGTGATCTGAATAAAATAATAAGCAACGAAGAGAGATAATTCTGATCCTGTACACTGAATATACCACTGTACTGGGACTCAGAAACAAGGAAGAGCAATAAGCAAGTGAATGATGGGTGATTAACAAAGATCAAATCTTTATGATGGTTGTTGAAAGGTCTCGATGCATTCCCCTAGCACCTATAAGTACTAACAATTTCACTAATGTACTTATTTATAGAAAATCTTTAACTTGACTAACACTTTATTTGCATATAAGTGAACAGGAAATCTATTTATACACAAACTTTAACAATCCTAAAGGAAAAATATGGTCAATCAAAGTCATCTCGTGACCTCCGAGATCTCCAAACACAGCTCAAATACAGGGAACCATACACACAGGGAACCATACATAAATGACTAAGGATTACTTCTTTAGACTATTGTTACTTTTATTTAAAATTTCAATGTCAGGGAATAACTGGAAAACAATAAGTGATGTTTTGACGTATTTGCTAACGATAGTATATGAAAGTATTGTCACATAGTGCTCAAGTCTCTTATGTTTTTGTCATTTTCTATACGATAATAACTAGGTATTATATATAAATGATCACTAAATAAAACCTAAATTACATGCAAATAAAAATAATGGTTTGGTTGAAAATGAAAATAATTAAGAATCTATGTCACCAATCATAGCCGAATGTGGGGTTTTTGGACAGCTTGCTTTCTCACATTTGGTCAAGCGTAGCCATTTTCTCACCGGCATAGATACTTAAACAAACATATCTATATCTTCTCTCTTAAGCTAATCCAAATTTTTCTTGAAAAAACCAAACTTGGGTTCGTGTTCGGTACAAGGAAGATGTTGAGAAACCCACTTGAGTTATATAATAAAGTTGTAATCTTTTTCCTGGATTCTACCTACCTATAATCTGGGTATTTTCTTTAATCGGATTCTCCTTAAAGTTCTCCTTTTTCTCTTTCTCTGTTAGAGTTGATTTGGATGATTGGGGTTTGATTTACAGTTCATTTCTGTTCACCATTACGCGTATTTCTTCTTCCGTGTCGATCTTTCCTTCGTCCTTCGAATTTTCTATTATATTTCTCCTTTTCTTTGTTTGCTGCAGTCAGATCTGTTCTTCTTGTTGTTGTCGAGACAGACATTCTCTCGTTTGCTTGGGGAACAAAAAGAGGGCAAGAAGAACAATCGAATCCCTAAGTTAGTTTTGCTTACTAACCAGTTTTGATAGAGTAAAAAAATAGCTACTTTACTCAATGATTCAGATTTGCTCTCCCTTAATGTTATTTGCAGGTAAAGTTTGTGGCTTGAAGTTCGATTTCGAGGAAATTTGATTACTCTTTGGGGTTTCTTAGTTACAACTTCATAATTTGGCTCAGAATGATTGTGTTTAGTAGAGAGTCATAAGATTTCCGAGCAACGAAGGGTCTAAGAAGCTGCTATAATGGCGTCTAAAGAAAGAAAGAGGCGTAATCAGGAGAAGCTTGTGCCTCTCGCTACTCTGATAAGCAGAGAAACGAAGGCTGCTAAGATGGAGAAACCGATTGTGAGATACGGGCAGGCTGCTCAATCTAGGAAAGGAGAAGATTATGTCTTGATCAAGACTGATAGTCTGCGAGTTCCTTCCAATTCTTCAACTGGTTTCTCTGTCTTTGCGGTATATACCTCAGATACACGATCTTTATAGATTATTTCTATATACAAGAGATGATATGTAACTCTCTTTTTGCAGTTAGATTCCTAAATTAGTACTTTTAAGTGTTGGGAAAACCAATAAGCATATCATTAAGTATTGGTTTCTAACTGTTTGATTGTTCAGCTAAAAGACTTTGTATGTACAAATGCTACTGATGCATCTACCTTGTCCAAGTCGTTTGTTTCTGTGTTTGACTATCTACGGATTTGTGTGTTTTGTTCTGTTAGATATTTGATGGGCATAACGGAAAAGCTGCAGCGGTTTTTACAAGGGAGAATCTGTTGAACCATGTTATTAGTGCTCTTCCTAGTGGGCTTAGCCGTGATGAGTGGATTCACGCTTTACCCCGTGCATTAGTTTCTGGATTTGTGAAGACTGATAAGGAGTTTCAGAGCAGAGGTATGTGCCAGTAATCATCACTTGCTCTTTGATCGCTGATTGAATAAATGAATGATTTGTGGTTCATTCCTATCTTGATACTAGGAGAGACTTCTGGAACAACAGCTACATTTGTGATAGTAGATGGATGGACTGTGACTGTAGCATGTGTTGGGGACTCGCGGTGCATCTTGGATACTTCAGGTGGCTCAGTTTCCAACCTCACCGTGGATCACAGGCTTGAAGATAATTCAGAAGAGTATGTACCTAAAGTGAAACTTTCTGTTTGTGGTCCTTGAAGCACAATCTAAATCTAAACCTTTTTATAATGATTTAGGAGGGAACGGGTTACTGCTAGTGGTGGAGAAGTTGGCAGGCTAAGCATTGTTGGAGGTGTTGAGGTGTGTTGTTTTCTGTTTTGTTCAGATTCAGTGTTTCCCATTAAACGGCAGATCATTTTTGAGCCTGAAACAAAATATGAAATTCTGTAGATTGGTCCTTTACGATGTTGGCCTGGAGGTCTATGCCTTTCAAGGTCAATTGGGGATATGGATGTTGGCGAGTTTATTGTTCCAGTTCCTTTTGTAAAGCAAGTTAAGGTATATATTATTTATTCTGTGCTTCCTAATAGATTCTGATTTGTCATTTACAAACAAACCCTCACACTGTTGATCGAATTGATGTGTATATAAAGCTATCAAACCTTGGTGGAAGGCTTATTATCGCTTCAGATGGCATATGGGATGCTCTCTCCTCAGAAGACGCTGCTAAATCTTGTCGTGGATTATCTGCTGAACTTGCCGCTAGACAAGTAGTTAAGGTAATTGAACCCTTTTAATCCATTTCAATTTTATGGAATCTTGATATCAAGAAGTGGTTTTAAAGAGTGTGTTGCAGGAAGCATTGAGAAGAAGAGGTCTTAAGGATGACACAACCTGCATTGTGGTTGATATAATTCCACCCGACAACTTACACGAACCACCGCCTTCACCTCCTAAGAAACACAACTTCTTTAGATCTCTGCTCTTCAGAAAGAAATCAAACTCATCTAACAAACTCTCAAAGAAACTGTCCAGTGTCGGTATTGTAGAAGAGCTCTTTGAAGAAGGCTCTGCTATGCTCGCTGAAAGGTGGTTCTTTATACTTGCCTCCTATACTCAATTAATTATTGCTACGTTTTCTCTAACAACTTTTATGTTGTTTCTTGCAGATTAGGATCAGGTGACTGTTCTAAGGAACCAACAACAGGAGGAGGGCTATTTACATGTGCAATATGCCAACTAGACTTGGCTCCAAGCGAAGGTATATCAGTCCATGCGGGGTCAATCTTCTCAGCAAGTCTAAAGCCGTGGCAAGGACCGTTCTTATGCGCAGACTGTCGTGACAAAAAGGACGCGATGGAAGGGAAACGTCCGAGCGGAGTTAAAGTCATCTAGAATGAAGATGGTAAATCTTGTTCTCACACGCTCTCTGTTTGTTCATTATAATTCTTTCTTCTTTTGTTCATTTGTTGTTACGTCTGCACCTCCATTCCAATAAAAACTGCGTTGATCTGATCCTCCATGGATCTGAGAATCGAGTTCATTTTGGGGGAATATAGAGAGTTGAATTGATGGGTATACAGTGTGAAAAAGCTTGTGTTCATACTGAAAACAAAACAGATATATGAAAAGTTTGAATAAAAACGGAGCTCTATTCTTCTCTTTGTCATTCTTTGATAATGTAGATATCTTTTGTTGTCAGTAAAGTTGATTGAACTCAAGTAAACCATGTTTTCGGTCCAAAAAATTCCAAACCGGTTTAAGTGTTTTCGGTCAGACCAATTGATGTCTCCAAAGACATAATTCACAAACTACATGAATATGAAAATGCGTAAGAATAGTCGTAATGTGGAGCCAAGGAAGACACGAGATTGTTATGATATGGTTTCAAATACAGTTGTAGGACCTACCTCCAAAGCTTACGCTCCATTTTGTTCTCCTTTGGCATATTTACTTATTACTCAATCAACTTATGTTTCTGAAAAAGATTATTCTCTTCTTTCCAACAACTTACTTTGAAATAATTTCTTTATTTTCATGAAATTATGGGCCTTTTCCTTTAACAAAACACAGAAAAGAAAGACTGAAATTATGGGACTTTACAGTCATTATATTTCGAAATAATTAGAAGGTTTTGTCTGAAGACTGAAATTGTGGACTTTATATAATTCATTATCCCATTCATTACTATAAATTACAAATAACACAAAATTTTGTTAATGGAATTTGTAAGTTTGTCACTTATGGTTGATGGGGAACAATTTTGCATGAAACAAGCTAAATAGATTGTTGAAGCAAAAGCTCAGCTTCTTCTGCTTTTGTATGAAAAAAGCAAAATGCTTAGCTTCTGAAAGAAATAAATCAACAAGCCAAAAAAAGAAAGCCCCAAATATTTCACTGTATTTACCAGATTGCCCCTACAAAGGAGTTTTGGAATTTGTAAGATTTGATTGAGAAAGACAATTAAATTCTCGATTTTGAAGAGTAATTATGAGCATTAATAGTCTTCACATGGAGAGTAAACACGTGAGAGTCAGAGTCACGCGTGTGGACAGAACATAACACCAAAAGCCTCAATCTCTCATTATTACTTACCGTTACGGGGAAAATCAAAACCCTTTGACTAATGCAGTACGTCTCTGGTCAAATCTCAAAAGATCCTACCTTCTACATTTAATTACATATTGGTAATTAACAATAAGGGTATATTAGTCATTTTACGTTACGGTTTTTGCCTTAATTACGACCATATCACCTTCTTCACTCTGTCTTGAAGTAATCAAACACTCGTTTCTATTCTCTCACTTTCTTTCTCTCTTGTCGCTCTGCAAATTTCGCAGACCAAAAATGGCCCAAAGTTTTTTATTGCTTCTCTTTCTTCTTCACTGCTGTTTACTTTCATCTTCTTCCGATTTAGATGCTCTCTTGAACTTCAAATCGAGTGCTGATTCCACTGGAAAGCTCAACTCATGGAACTCGACAACTGACCCTTGTAAATGGACTGGAGTCTCTTGTGTCAAAAACCGAGTTTCTCGACTTGTCCTTGAGGAAATCGAACTCACTGGTTCAATCGAACAACTTGCTTCACTCAATGAGCTTAGAGTTCTCAGCCTGAAACGTAATCATCTCTCTGGTCCAATCCCAGACTTCTCAAAGCTCACAGCTTTAAAGCTTCTCTTTTTATCACACAACCAATTCTCCGGTGACTTTCCTTCATCCATTACTTCACTCTCTCGTCTCTACCGTCTTGATTTCTCCTTCAACAACTTATCCGGCGAGATTCCACCGACGTTAACTCAATTAATCCATCTCCTCACTCTCCGGTTAGACTCAAACCGGTTCTCGGGTCCAATACCAGACATTAACCTCTCCGATCTTCAAGATTTCAACGTCTCCGGTAACAACTTGAATGGTCAGATACCAAATTCATTGTCTAAATTTCCCCAATCTGTGTTTAAACAAAATCCATCTCTCTGTGGAGCGCCATTGTTAAAATGCTCAAAACTTTCAAGCGACCCGACCATACCGGGTCGACCCGGTGGAGCAAATGCTTCTCCTTTAAACAAACCAGAAACTGTACCGTCATCTCCAACTTCAATCCATTCTAAGCAAAGCAGCAAAAGCAGCACAACGAGAATCAGTACAATCTCACTTATAGCCATTATCATTGGAGACTTCATTATCTTAAGCTTGGTCTCTCTTCTTCTCTACTACTGCTTCTGGAGACAATATGCAATGAACAAGAAGAAACACTCGAAGGTTCTCGAAGGAGAGAAGATAGTCTACTCATCAAATCCTTACCCAACATCGGCACAGAACAACAACAACCAGAATCAACAAGGCGGAGAGAAGGGTAAAATGGTATTTTTTGAAGGAACTCGACGGTTTGAGCTCGAAGATCTTCTCCGAGCATCGGCGGAGATGCTCGGAAAAGGAGGATTCGGGACGGCATACAAGGCGGTGCTTGAGGACGGCAATGAGGTGGCCGTGAAGAGGCTTAAAGACGCTGTAACTGTGGCCGGAAAAAAAGAGTTTGAACAACAGATGGAGGTTTTAGGAAGGCTTCGTCATGCTAATCTCGTAAGCTTAAAAGCTTATTACTTTGCTAGAGAAGAGAAGCTTCTTGTTTATGATTACATGCCTAACGGTAGTCTCTTCTGGCTTCTCCATGGTACGTCGTCGTTTCTTCTTTAAATCAATCATTATTTAAGATTTAGTGAGCATCTTAATGTAGTACCAAATGTTGGTTTAGGTTTATGTTTCCATAGGAGGTGAAATAATGAAAATTGGTAGGACCAAAGCAGGTGAATCCTAATTCCTGGTACATAGAAGGAAATGACGTTAGTGTAACGCCAAAAGTCGTAAGACTAGTGGGGTTCATTGTTGGACTTAGTGTAGTGAGAATGATATATCATTTCATATTTTAAAATATGAAAAGATTCGTTGGAAAATCATATTCATGTGGCATTTATTATGACTTAATATCATGATAATGAACATATAACGCTCTTTGGATAAGATGTACACTAGCATTGGCAATAAATTGGACAAATAAAGTTCTGATCTGTTATTTAAATCACTCTTTTGGGATCCTTTTTGTTCAGTTTTTAGTAGTATTTTCATACCCAACCTGGATAGAAATTCGAAGTATCTTTTGGATCATCGGATTATCGGTCGATCCGTGTCGACCATCGGCTCAATAAAATAAGTTATGTATACAATTTTATTTATAGAAATATTTTTATATGTAGTTTTAACTGAAAATTTCAAAAACTAAAATCAACTATTTTATTATATTCAATAATAAGATTTATGTATTGTTATATTAATAAAATTTATGTACTGTTATATTCAAATTAAATAAAACTAAAACTTTTGTAATTTGCTACATTTTTTCAACATCAATATTTGGAAACTAAAAATTACATAATTCAATTAATATATTTCAATACAATATTTTTTTTTGTAAGTTCTGTTAAAATAACATTTTAATCATAGGATAAAGCCATATATTTAATCATAAACCTTTGATTAATCATCAAATCAATTTGTTTATTTGAAATTAGAAATACATATAGTTAAACTCTCAAAATTTTGATAAATTTTAATAAACCCCTGCTGGTTGAACCAACTCACCGATTCCCGGACAAAATATGGGTTTTCTCAGATTTTACCGGTTGTTAGACTAGCGGGTTTTATCACTGAACCGAATTGGAGAAACCATCCGGTCCCGGGTTAACCGGTCCGACCGGCCGGTTTGGTCCGTGTGAAAACACTGGTTTCAAGTTGGTGTTTGTCTTAACCATTTATTTATTCATTCATTCATTACTTTTTAGTAACTACTCAAGTGACTAATTACATTCTCGAGGTACATAAAGTGGCAAACTTTTAATAATTGTAATGTTTGGTTGGGTTTTGGACAGGAAATCGTGGACCGGGTCGGACTCCATTGGACTGGACCTCGCGCCTCAAGATCGCAGCTGGAGCCGCGCGTGGCTTAGCTTTCATCCACAACTCATGTAAAACCATGAAGCTTACACACGGTGACATCAAATCCACCAATGTTCTCCTCGACAGATCAGGCAATGCTCGTGTCTCCGATTTTGGTCTCTCTATCTTCGCGCCAGTGCAAACCGTAGCAAAATCCAACGGCTACCGTGCACCGGAAGTGATAGATGGCCGAAAACACACTCAAAAATCGGACGTGTACTCATTTGGAGTGCTTCTTCTGGAGATACTCACTGGAAAATGTCCTAACTTGGTGGAAATAGGTCACTCGGGCGGTGCAGTGGACTTACCAAAGTGGGTTCAATCAGTGGTCAGGGAGGAGTGGACGGCTGAAGTGTTCGATTTGGAGCTAATGAGGTATAAAGATATAGAGGAAGAGATGGTTGGGTTGTTACAGATTGCTATGGCGTGCACGGCAGTGACGTCGGATAATCGTCCGAAGATGGGTCATATTGTGAAGATGATAGAGGATATACGTTCTGGTGGTGGCTCTGAGACCTCACCGTGCCAAGACGGGATCAATTCTGCGGTAGACTCGCCGTGCTTGTCTGAGGACACATGCGGTGGGACTACAAGTCAGTAGTAAGCTTTGTTTACTTAAAAAAGAATGTAAATCACGTGCCTAGAATCTGAACTTTTGTCATTCTTCTAAAGTCTTGAATCGTTTCATTTTTAGAGTTGTTGTAGGCTTTTTTATCTTTTTCTTTTTACGTTGTAATACGAGAATTACGTGAGTCTTAAGTGCTTTGGATTGGGGGTAAACAAAAGTCTAAATCTCTAGAAGCTCTCGTTAAATTCTAATGTTCGTGCAAGATAGTAAAAATAAATAACCTCTAGGTTCTGTTTTTTTCTTTCAGTTTTTTGGAGTTGCCATCGACTTTACTTGACATGGTATCTTAATTTTCAGAATATAATTGATTACCAATGTTCTACACATAATATACAAAGTAATTATGTATCTCAAATATTCAATAGAAAAATATAACTAGTAAAATTTTAAGTAAACAATAGATAAGAGTTTTTATAGAATGAACCAATTACTAGTTTTAACATCAGAAGTTGAAATATGGTTTATGGTGCAACATAGAGGCGTCAGTAAAAGGGAGCTCTAATGGTAATATATCACTAGAGATTTAGGATAAAGTTGCAAGACCTCTATCAATTTTCTCAGCATTCACAGGACATTGCTGCTTTGTCGATAGGTCTTGGTAAGATTCAAAATACTCTGCGTGTCTAGGCTGATTTTGTTTCACAAACAAAGTAAACACATCTTGCTATGAAGGCCAAAGGTCTGAGAAAGAGTCTGTCGTCTCTTCCTGCAGAGTTAGAAGTCCTTCTATAAGCGATGTAGTGTATGATTCATCAACAAAAGCTTGGAGTGGAATTTGCAACAATTAGCATAAATAGTGAAGGATTTAGAAAACTGGCCAACTTTTCAGCCATACATGGAAGATTTCGGAAGACTAAATCATTCATCATCATTGAAGGTTCAACTAAGGATGCGCTTACTCTAGGACGTTGGGGCCTAAATGAAAGGAACATCGCCCACTAGAGATGCTTAATCACCAAAAATTTAACCAATTTAATTGTTTTCACTATTTATATATCCTTTTATTCAATCGTCTAACGATTACCTCCACCAGTCATCAGTCTAAGGCTAGGTTTAACTAAGGATGTGATTATTCTAAGAAGCAGAGCGCGCCCTAGATACAAGCAAATCAACCTTGATCATCCTCCGTCACCTTTATAAATTTGTTTTGACCAATTTTCTATGTTGTATCGTTGATCATATTCTGAAATAGGCGCATTGAGAGGACACTATAGCTTGCTAATTCCTCTTTATTTCATCATTCAATTATTGTATAAACCTGTCATCATCCTTGTCTAGGTTTAACTAAGGATGTATTTACTCAACGAAATCAGAGCCTAAATGAAAGGAATGGCGTCCAATAAAGATGCCTTAAAGTCCGGTCCATAATTCTTATTTCTGTGACGATAGAAACTAGAAACAACTTTATATAGAGTTACGTGGGAACCATGTGCGCACGTTATCGTATAGTATGTAACATTGTCGCCTTCTATATTAGCAAACATAGACTACACATTAGTCAACTATATTAACATATACTAATATCTATCATATTTTGCTGTTGAAGCTTGTTTTCGTCGGCTGATATTACGGAATATAAAATAAAAAGTGAAATGAAATGTGTAGATGAATTATCAGAAGATTGTAAGGTGACAAATAAAAAAATAGATGAAACAAGAATTAAGTGTTATCAGAAATATAAAACACTAGGTGCGAGTCTGAGCAATCTGTCGAGAGCAGTAGGCAAGAACTTGCGAGCAAATAAATGGCAAACATTCGTCTTCACTCCATTGTGGTAACACTCACCATCACTCCTTAGTCTCTTTAAGAACTCTGAAGTCACTTCGTTTCTGATAAACCGGTTTGGATGTGGTCCACCTTTTGACCAATCGACCCACGTTAGAGTCCGGTTCGAGTTTCTCCTGTTTAGGTTCCGTTTGATGTTGAGCAGCGTTGGAATGTAGTGCTCGTCTGCATAGCACCCGTGGTGGCAATAATTGTAAAAGAGAGGCCAATAGATTCGGTCTGAGATGATCTCTTGGACCATGGCACGGTCCATCTCGAACCACTGGGAGCCTTTGCGCCAGTGTCGTAGATGGATATGTGGCTGCATTAGAGGGCTGTATCGTCCGCGACCAACACCACCAAGTTGGTCGAAGGATTCGACGTGAGTTTGAGTTGAGTTGATGAGGTAAGAGTAAACGGTGGTGAAGTTGTAAAGAGGGATGCATGATTCGGAGAGAAGTACGAATCGTTCGTTGGATATGTCTAATAAAGCATTTGCTAGTAATCTTTGTTCTGCTTCCACCATATTTACATATCCCCAATCCACTCTCTGCATTATCAATAATAGAAAAAATATATTTTAGAAACCCGATCAAAATTTATAATCAGTCAATAATTGCATCTGCAAGACTGGATTCATAGTGTAAAATCTTTTCCATAAAATCCATTTTAAATAATTAACTATAATAGTAAGACATCAAAATTATTAGCTTGATCATTTAATGATCAGACCGAGAAAAAATGAGTGTGTCAAAATTTGTAATAGATTGTTCAAAACCGAGTAAATCTTTCATGAAATAGGACCAAAACAATAATGTCTAACGTTGCAATAATTTTCATAAAAGTGCAAAGTTATTTTGAAAAGTTTGATGACACAATGTTTTAACAATGTTTAATGTAAAAAGATCAAACTTAATATTTTGGGAAATAACCGATTGGAAATTTGGACTTTTATTTAAGACACATGCTTTTGTGTCAACTACGTAAACAAAGCAAGACACCTGTTTTATTTTTACAGGTACCGCCATTTGTGCCTCTAATACTTGTCGGTAAAAACGATATGTTGGAAAAAACCATGCCATATATAACTTTTATCGAAATATAAAGAAACCATGCAATAATTAACCCACCCAAAAACGAAACCACACAATATATTGTACTGTATTATCAGTATCATATATAGCACCGACGGACCGTAAACCATTGCTTGATAGAAGGTATAATTTATTTAACATAAAGCAACCGTATTGTGCAAGATAACCTACATTCTTTTCACAATTTCTTATGAATTTTTATTCTTTTTAGCATTGGATTTTTGTTTGATTGTTACTCTATTAAAGTTAGAGTATGTTTGCAACATGAGCACACACTTTCTGAGAATTTCGTATATTTACTTTTACATTGTCTTTAGATTATGATTTTGACACACATATATACTTATATAATCATTTGATATACTTTAAGAAAAAATTTCAGTTGGCATTTTTTTGTTTTCGTCAAAATCAACAAAACTCGAATTTTTAGTATCATAATTTTTATTATTAGTCAGATCATTCTAACAACTACATTTAAAAAAAATTCGCTGTTGGTATTTTAATTATATATACTGATAACATCAGTTTGATATATTTTAGAATAAATTGTCAAGTTTGACATTTTGATATTTGTTATGACTACTAAAAATAATATTCATATTAATATTATTTTTTGTCCAACGTAAATTCAGCCAAAATTGAAATAAGAAAAATGGAAATGTGTTAGCTGACCTTGCTCGGAATGTGGCGGCCACGGAAGACGGAATCTTCACGATCGGTCTGATTGTAAGAAGGATATGAATGAACATAGATAGAGAAAAGACCTTCATGCCCTCGAAAGAATTTATCCCATAGTCGAGCCATAGGTAAATGACCCTTTGACATAAACATGAAAGCAATCTTTGGTGTTCGACGAAAAGGGTAATTCTTGATCTTAGGTGCCATTGAAGCTCTCCAGAGGAGCTCTTCGTCTTCCATATCGTGCATGAGCTTCTCTGGTGGCTTCAGAAACCGTTCGAGCACATTGTGCTCGGGATCTTCAGAAGAAGGTGGTGGAGGAGGTGGAGGATTAGGAGGAAGAGAAGAAACGAGGAAGAGCTGAGAGATGCGTTGGATGGTAAGTGAAGAATTTGAAGAGAAAACTTGTAAAGAGGAATGAAGAAGAATGCCAATGATTACACCACAACAGAGAATAAGTGAATACGAAAGGAGATTGAGGAGGTGATGGTATCGAGCATTAAGAAGCTTTGCAGCTAGAGATGATTGCGAGGAAGATAACGATGAATATTGATCCTTATAGTTCTTCATAGAGAGATAAGTTTGAGAGAATTGAGTTTGTGTTGTTTGTTTATCCCAAAGAGGAATGGATCTACAAAGTTTGAATGGAGAACGAGAGATAAGTTCTTTGCTTTATGGACAAGAGTTACGATACCACTTTTCACAAGTGGAGAAATGTATTGTATTTTTTGTCGAGTCTTCTTTTTCTTGAAGGGGTCAATTTTTTTTTGTTTATTTTGGTTGAAACTTTGGAATTTTCATTTCTTCGAGAAAAGAAAGAACTTTAAAGAAGATGTAAATAGTACTCCTTGATGGCAGATGTTTTGGTTGAAATCGATTTTGGCAGATTTTTATGCACAATTGATGGTGATTTGATTTCTCATGACTATCAAAATTGTTTTTATATATTAAATATCTGAGAAATACTTATGCAGGATAACCGAAATTAATTTGAAAGATTTTTAATTAGCTAAATTCATGTAAACTTTTGAACATAAAACAAATGACATTAAAAAAAAGAGAGACGTGATCTTGTTATTTAAAAATAAGATAGTCAGAAATGTAATAAAAAGAATTATAATTCAACATGTGACTTTAATTAAACGAATAATGAAGTCAAATTTGATTAAATATGAATTTAACAAAAAAAAAGAAGGAAAAACACCAGATATATTGTATGAAAAAAATCTTACTATATATCTAACAAAAATAAATGCTAATCCGCCACTTTGATAAGTTAAATAAAATAACGCAACAAGAAAGGAAGATATACCATAAATAAGTTCATTTACTATTTAGTAACTTTTCAGCAATTCAGATTTTAATTAAACATGTATGTTTCGATTTGGAACCATAAATTTGTTATATACTTCCGACCAAAAAAAAAGAAAAAAATTGGTTATTTACTATAAGGACTGAATTGTCACGAGTGAGGATAAAGAAAATTAATTTATATTTCTAGAAGAAATTAAAGGAATATGGGTATAGATTTGTTAGATATGGTTATAAATTGCAGTGTCGATTTATACTGTATTTTTACCGCTATAGTCTTTTTTTTTTCTGCAGTAACCACTATAATTTAGTTGTATTAAAATAGTATACACTAAGAAGAATATGTAACTGTTTCTATAAATGTAAAGTTTTTAAATGACTCTTAGTCTAGTGGTCAGTGATAAGTTCATTTAAAACTGCTTATTTACACAATCAAAGATCGAGTCCTCCACCTATATTACGTAGAAATAGGACTATTGGGTCAAGTAGTTGTAAGCTAATATAATTTATCGTTGACAAGAAAATGTAAAGTTCCAATAGCAATTCCTTAATAATACATTTAGTTGCTTTTCACAGCCATCATAAGCATCTAAACCTTGTTCTGAGACGGTTTTGTATTGTTAATTTCAGCCATCAAATGTGACGATTCTGAATTAATTGTTTAGACGAAATATTTAGTTTCAACTTATGAAAAATAACATAATCTTATGTCCAAAGTGGAATGGAATATTCAACAATACGTTATGACGCTGCTGGGTTGATGCCACGTGTTGCACAATTATTGTCATTTGACTCTACAGCTTTCAACAATGTGCAACCATCTTTACACGTTAATTGACCAATCAATTTCAGCTAACGCAGCTAGTGTTTTATTCAGTTTAGAACTCGCAAACGTTGAATTCTATATATAACAAAAGGAAATATTGTATATACGTATTCTCTCCTCAATTTTTAAATTTTAAAGTCTAAATTAGATAAGAGCACGTGACCCAGTGGTGTAGTCACTTTATAAATTATTCAAGGCACCAGAAATCGAACATCCTACTTACAGTAGTAGAAGCGGAATTTAAAAGTCAGTAGGATAGTTGACAAAAAAAAATTAGATACTATGATGTCTTCTATTATCCCTTTTCAATTTAATTTTTTAGATTTAAGTATTAGTTTTCTATGATATATATATATATATATATATACAATATAACTTCTATAATTCAATTTTTGATAAATTAATAAACATAGTAAAATTTTTTGAAGTTATTAATTTTTGACTGTATATATTATTTTCATGGATCTAAATTATTTTCACATTTTCTTGTTTTTACATCCGTAGATATGAAGTTTTGTTAGCTAGATTAAACATTAAAGCCAAAGAATTATCTTATGTTTGTGTTTCTTGAGATTAAATTTCTGAACTGTCCAGAGATAAATTTCTGAAGAGTCTAGTCTAAAACTCGGAATAAAGTTCTTTGTATATATTACAAGTTGGTATTATTATGTCTATAATGTTCATACCATAAACGTTAGGTAATTGAACTTCACATCTTTATCTAAGAATATTAAAACTTAGTGGTTTTTAGAATAGTAATCTTCCCAATCCTGCTTTTATGTCCGCGTCATTTTCATTCTTGTAATAAACTCACTTTAATTTCTATAAGAAATCATAATTTTGCTATAACTTGTAGACTTGTAGTGATAAGTGGACGTTATGAGAATATTTTGTGGACGATTAACTTCGGGATAGTTTATAAATCAGTCACAATATCTTATGGGAAGAAATAAAGAAACCATGTGGATATAATATACGTAGAAGCAAGAAACTTAAATGTGCAACCATAAAAAGATTATAGCGAAATTGCAAGTAAAGGTTAACCAATAGAGTTTGCTTGGAACGGTTAAAAACTGCCTCAAAATGTTATTATTCCATTGCGTGTGTAAGTTTTATTTACGTCCTAATAATTTATGCCAAAAAGATGTTCATTTTAACTTCATTCCAATTTCCAACTACGCATTAAGATTCGTCCATTAATCCATTCTATTTCAACCATTAAAACACTGAAGACAAGAGTGCTCTTACAAATGTAAGTGTCGAAAATGCCGAGGCAAAAGGAACAAAACTCTTCATCAGTATGTTTATCTCAAGTTTTGGAGCTTCTTAATTAACCACTACACCATTTCCGCAATTTCCTTTTGTA
This sequence comes from Lepidium sativum, assembly GCA_023374145.1. Lineage (NCBI taxonomy): Eukaryota > Viridiplantae > Streptophyta > Magnoliopsida > Brassicales > Brassicaceae > Lepidium > Lepidium sativum. Next base: position 9,279 of record JAKUCM010000285.1, on the reverse strand, counting down.
TTTCCTCATCCTCTGCATTGGCGTGACAATCGAAATCAGTGTTCAGTCCTCTCTTCAAGCATTATCTTCGCCATCTTCACTGACCATCCAAAGTGTCTCCCAACTCTTCTTCGTAACCTCTCCTCCTCCTTCTCTTTCTCCTCCTCTTTCTCCTCCTGCTCCTTTATCTCATGACAATGGGTTCGAAATATTTCTGAGGAAACCAAAGAACAGCATGCATGATATGGAAGATAAAGAGCTTCTGTGGATAGCTTCCATTGATCCAAAGATCAGGAGTTATCCTTTTCCTAGAACTCCAAAGGTTGCTTTTGTTAACATTCTAGATTCAAGCTTCAATATGTGTTGAGATAGAGAGTAGAAGAAAATAGAAATAGCTCAATGAGCTTTATTGTGCAAGAAACATAAAAGAGAAAGGAAAATTACTTTAGATTGTCTTCAAGATTGAAATTGTTCTTAGATTAATATCATAAAATTGAGAAGAATAAGAGTTGCATGGAGGCAACTCTCTTGGGTTACAATCAAGTTTCTCATAAGAATAATATTTATATTATACTAACTTGAACCCTAAGCACATGGGCTCATTAGATTGGTAATAGACTTATCTAATAGTCTCTCTGGATTACAATCAAGTTTTTCATAAAAATAATATTTATATTATACTAACTTGAACCTTAAGCACATGGGCTCATTAGATTGGTAATTGGTTTATCTAATAGTCTCTCTAATAGCTTTCATGTTCATGACAAGAGGAACTTTACCTTTGGCTCCTCTATGGGAACGGTTCTTTCGTGGGCATGAAAGTCTTTTCACTATCTACGTTCACAACGATCCGTCTTACAACGAGTCAATGCCCCAAGATTCTGTGTTTTATGGCCGTCGTATTTCAAGCAAGGTTCGCTTCTTACACCAACTTGGTGTTGAGAACTGACAAATAACGTTTAACCAATAACCATTAAAATTCATAAAGATTATGATACTGATACTGTTTATCAATACAAAACATCAAAATTTGAAGTTTTGAGTTTTTTGTTTAAAATAATAAGAAAATTAGCACCTTTAGAATTTACTTGATAAATCGTTTATAGCTTTTTATTGATATATAAAAATATAAAGTTAGTGTTTCAAAAAAATAAAATAAAATAAACATAAAGTATATATATACTACAAAAAATAAATTTATTGAGATGTATTATTTTGTCAAAATAACATATATACAAACTGTTACAAACTAATAAACAACTTACATACATAAATGGTTGTAATATAATGTCACAAAATATATATTTGCAACTAAACGTCACAAATATTATGACAAATAAATTGAGTGAGAATTTTGTAACTAAAATGTCTTAATGCTTGTCCATGTTAGTTAAATGGTTGTAGTAACAATGGAAGCATGAGGGTATCTTATAAATATTATAGAAGTTTCTAATGAAAATACATTTAAAATAAAAAGCCAACATCGTTATCTAAAAACGAATGCAGAGAGTTGACTGGGGAAAAGCGAACATGGTAGAAGCAGAACGAAGGTTACTAGCAAACGCTTTATTAGACATCAACAACGAACGTTTCCTTCTTCTCTCTGATCATGCATTCCTCTCTTCAACTTCACCACTCTCATACGACCTTCCAATTGGCCACGTCCGCTGCGACCGACGTATGTATCCTCACAATCCACCTACACCACTGGCGCAAAGGCTCTCAGTGGTTCGAGCTAGACCGAGCCATGGCCCTCGAGGTAGTCTCTGACACTATGTATTGGCCCATCTTCAATGCTTATTCTCGCTACCCTGACGAGCACTACATATCAACTCTACTCAATATGAAGCCGAGCCTTCGATTACGTAACTGGAATCGGACACTGACTTGGACTGACTGGGGCCAGCGTAGAGCCCATCCGAGATCGTTTGATGAGTCGGAGGTGAATGTGGAGTTCTTGATGTGGCTAAGGACGAAGAGTGGTGAGCATTGTGTTCACAATGGAGAGAATAAGATGAATTTTGCTTTCTCTTTGCTCGCAAGTTTTTGCCCACTGCTTTGGATAAGCTGCTCCGGTTTTTATCTACCGTCATGTGTTTCTGATCACTCTATTTTATCTCGCTCTTCCATAACTACAAGCTACGTATGACAGTGATTTGGTGAAGATGTTAGTCATGTACATGTTTGGTCTGTGAGTGAATAAAACTTAGGACTGGCCATGAGGATGCATGATTCACTGTATTGTTAAGTTCTCTAGTACTTTAGACTTACTCTTCATGATTATAAGATCATCATTTGTAACAAACTAATGATGATAATTTATCACGATGTAACAAAAAAGTAGAATAACATATGATATATTGTCTTTTTGGGATCAAAGATTGCATTTAAAACTTTTACACTTGGAAGTACAAATAAAAACAAAAGGAACATACTTTAAAACATAAGATTCATTGCACGGCAAAAACCTAGTATTATGTTAGGATTTGCAGCAGAATCGGTGGTTGTTTCCCAATTATATACACTTATGCTTTAGATTTGCTTTATCTACAATTCCAATATTTAAATTTTGTAAAATTTGATGAATTGCTGAAATTTTAAATTATCAAATAACTTGTCTTATTTCCATAAAATATTTCAATATTATTGCTACCAAAAAGAAAATTCAAATACAAAAATTTGTCGCTATGATGATACGAAAAATAAAATTTCTGACCACTAAAATTAGGCATGTGCATCCAACATTTTGTAAATAATGTACAATATACTGGATTTTAATTTTTGTGTAATTGATGATTATAAAAAAGTTAGATAGTCATACTTATCTTATTCTCATACTATATTTCAGTATTATTATTGCCAAAAAACATTTGACCATCAAAATTAGGCAGGTACATTTTTTTTTTACTTTTGTAAGAATTTAAAATTAAGATTTTATGGGGTTTTACAAATATATCTTAGATAGAAGCAGTTATTTTGGTAAATTTAGGATTGATTTATGTATGGATTTGGTTCGGTCTTTATAGAAATAATAAAAATAATAAGTGCTTTAGTTAATCATAAATTTTAGAGAATATCATCAAAAATGTCCTAAACATTTGTAAAATTATTTAAAATGTTTTAAGGTTTCATCTCATAAAAAATGCTCTACTTTTTAAATTTAAAAAAACAAAAATGACCCTTGCTTTTTGAGAAAATGGCACAATGTACATGTCTGATGTTCCTTATATTTTGTCGGTTTTGAACTCATTATTACAGTTATATCTGGGAAATTTGTCTATGTTTTATTGAGATTTCAGGTCAAAAACGTTCGGAATTGGAATTATGTTTGAAGGTGGAACATTGGAGGGGTTTGAAACATTTTTCGGCATTCTCCACGAAAGGAAGGACCGATCGATCTACCAATGATCGATCGATCATTGATCTCGAAGGATGATGCACACGATCTGAAGAACGACCTAGTCTATGAGAAGATCGACTCATTATCCAGGAGATCGATCGAGCGCCCATTGCTCGATCGATCCTAGCCTTTCGCAGAAACCTAATTTCGCGATTTTCAGCTCCTGTTTTAGGCCATATATATACTCTTTTTCCTATTCTTTTTAGGAGAGCCGTCTTTAACTTCTAAGAACGAAATTTTACAGAGTTTGAGAGTTTTGTAAGCTAGGAAGAAGATCTCTTCATACTTGAGAGAATTTATAAACCCTCTTTATTCATTCTTTATGAAATTTCAATTTCAATTCATTATGATCTGCTTAAACTGTTGTTTTATGTCTGAGTAGATCTTAGATCGGATCTAGGGATTATAGGGTTTTAGAATTCACTATTGGGGAACGGATATGATTGATTAGTAGATGATTCTCCTTCCAATACTCGAATCTAATGCATAGATTAGCCTGATCACCCAATCAATGATTTTAGGTTGTTAACCTTCCAGAAGATTGTTAAGAACTAGAACTAGATTAAAAGAGCAATTCTTTCACTACCAACGAGAGTTGATGCTAGATTGGATTGTGGGTAATTGAACCAAAACGATAAAACCTATTTGTAATCTGAAACCAACGAGAGTTAAGACCTTTAGGTTATTTATAGATGGGTAAATTCAACGAGAGTTGGTCTGCCTTTATTCATGTTCAAGCCGAGAAATAGATTAGAGTAGTTCATGAATAGTTTCCCTGACAAGAATTCTAACTCCCGAATGAATACCCGACATCCGATTGTCTTAATTATTTGATTACATCCACATTTAAGTTGTTAGAATTCACTTCCTTCATTTGATTGATATAGCTTGCGACTCGATAGAAATTGAGAGTGTAACTTGGTTCTCTGTGGATTCGATCCCTAAATACTATTTCGTTTACTGTGCACTTGCAGTAGGATATAGGGTTAAAACTCGTAGTATCGATGTCCATGTCCATTTAAATGAAATTAGACATGTCCATGCAAGGTTGGTTGATCATAGTCATATGAGACATATATCCATGTCTAGAAGTTAAAATTGTATTAATTCAATTCTATGTAGTTCGTTATCGGTAAAAGGAATATATCTATATCTCATATGACCATATATGGTAATTGATATTGTATTAGTCAATGTGTATGTAGTTCCTTATCGTTAAAAGGAATATGTCCACGTCGGTTTGTAATATTTGGTCCATTAGACCTTTAATGAAATCAGTCTTTTGAAAACCCTTACCAAATAAAAAAAACTTTAATTCATTTACATATTGTATTAAAATATTGGAATTATAAATTTTGGCTCAATTCGGTTTGGTCATCCCTATTAAATATATTACGATAAATAGAAAATGTATATTAATTTGAATATAAGATGTATATATATATGCATAGACTTTTTCTTTTTCTTATACAACTCAATCATTTTCCAAAACCTCATATCATAAATTTCTCTGAAAAAAATCCCAATAAAATGGCTAAACATTTGTCTTTGGGTTTGGTTGAAGACATGATTTCTGAATGCCCTGGTGATATTCTCATTTTGCTAATTGACCATGACACTACATCAATTGTATCGCTCACTTCAATGCTTGCAAAATTTTCCTATAAAGGTAAAACTTTACAATTTTTAGAGAATATTTTACTTTTACCATGTAAATAGTTTTTGATAATTTTTCATTTGCATATTGATTTTTCCTTTCTATGTTAAATTTGGTTTCCTTTGTTAAATTGATTTGCTCTCATGATTATGATTCTAAATCTCTAGATATGTTTCACATTGCATTTCGGGATCTTTGAATTTATGATATGTAAACATATAATTATATATATATACAAAAAGAAAGAAAATAAAATTGTGGCAGTTTAACGATATTGATTTTAGCAGTTTTGTAGGTATATTAATTTTCTTAAAATATATGTATAATACTTTCATGATCATATAATAATAATAATAGAATAATACCTCAATTTTTTAAAAAAATTGGAGTACTATATAAAAACTTTTGATCCGGAATTGGGTATTCTGATTTAATAATATTGATCTTAGCAATTTTGTATATATATATATATATATATATATATTAATATATGTATAATACTTTCATGCTCATATAATAAATAGAATAAAGGGAGCTCACATTTTCTTAAGAAAATTAGAGTACTTTTTAAAATGCTAGTATATATATATCTTAAGATATTTATATAATATTTTATGTTTAATTTCAGGCTTTGATTTGATATATTTTTTATTTTGCATTACGTATAAACTATTTTTTTAAAATCGTTTCAGATTTATATACTTTTGAATATATTATATATACATATTATTATTTTTGTTTCCAAAGTCATATACTTCGAAATTCCCAGATATTCAATTTATTTTCTCAACTATCTATATGAAAATACATTTCACATAATCTTTACTAGATTATTCAATTAACCTTAGATAATGTTACATATTTTTGTTTGGAGTTTTACTCCAAGTTACACTTTTTGTTTATTTGATACTATATTTCCAGATTATTTTTATGCTACCAAAAAAGTATTTTCAAAATTTAATATGTGAATTCTACAATTTATTACATTAACCAATGTGATCAAATATAGCTAACAGTATGTGTGAATGATATGTATTAGTGATGACCATGAATGTAGCAAGTGAGGCTTTATCATTCATCGAAGAACATAATGACATTGGACTTATCATAGCCAACATTGAAATGCCTCACATGGATCCTCAATCCTTCCTCACCTCTCTGCTTCATAAAGATATTCCTCTCATGTGTACGTACATTTTTTTAACACATCTCTTTTTGTTTATAGTTTTAAATTATCAATTGATATACTTTTCTTTCTATGTTTTTTTGGTGATAAAAGTGATCAGTCCAGAGAATAAGACAGAACAAGAATCGGATTTGTTGATGAAAAAAGGATGTTTTTGTCTGAAGAAGCCATATTCTGAAGAAGACATCAAAAACGTATTGCAACAAGTACTACACAAGAAGAGTCCAAAGTCAGAGAAGATCAACATACTTGGAACCGAAGAAAATGTTGCAGATGACCAAAAAAGTCAAACTCAAGCTTTCAAGAACTCTCTTAAGAGACAGAGCACAAGTCAGGGAGCTTTATTAGGAAGAAGCCCGATAAGTGAAAACCTGAAAACTTCTGAAACGTGTTACAAGAGAAGAATTTCACCAAATGCTGAATGGAATGACAAATTGGTGGCTAAGGAGAAGCCAAAGTTTTATCTTGGCGGGGTATTTGATTTGGAGAATCAACCATTTTTGAACGAGTCATCCAAAGATATTGACTGTGTTTCTTCAGCTGCAAGTAACAACCCAACTTACAATATGGATGATAATAACCAAAGTGGTAACAACTTTCATAGCCTCTCTAACAGAGACAGATCCCAGATGGGTTATATTGGTCAGTCTAGCTCAACTCTTGAAACCAATAGGAACCATAGAGATTTAGGTTCAACCTCTACACTGGATGCTAATATGGCCCATATGGACTGGGTTCCTTCAATAGAAAGTTATAATCCTTCTCATAATATGATGTCCTCTGTGACTCAACAAGGTTTTGTTCATAGGGAAGCAAATCATGCTGTTATGAACACTGTAATTCCTCCGGGAACCACTAGGTCTCCTTTTCAAACCAATAGAAACCAGATGGGTACAGGTTATTTTGGAGGAAGCTATGTTCTTCCTAGAAATATACTTTACCATGAGTTTAGATTGACACATATGCGTTTGGTTACCCATCAAATAGGTTATAGGTTCTCTTATGAAACCAATAGGACCATTCTCGAAACCAATGTAAACCAGATGGATTGGGTCTCTCTTCAAGAAAGGTTTGTTCATGTTCTTTCTCCAGTAAATGTGACTTTTGCTGGAACTAATACAACCCAAGTGGGTTTGGTTCCTGCTGAAGCAACTCAAGCTACTCCAGATAATGTGATAGTTCCTGATACCAATATGGAAGATGCGAGTTTGATTCCTTACAATACAGATCATGATGTTTCAGTTGAAAATTTGATATCTTTTGACAAGAATATCAATGAGATGGATTTGCAGTCTTGCTTAGGAAATCTCAGTCATGGCTCTGCCTCCAACCATCCAACAGAGGCTCAAGATCACTCTTCTGCTATGGAGTTAGGCTCAACAAGCCAACAACTTACCAACATCGAGGATGATCGTGAGTTGATGGATTGGATCAACGAGCTTTTGAAGGATGATGCATAAACTCTGTGTGAACTTCTCTTATTTTGGCTTTTTGTTTCTGTTTAAACCACCAATAAAGAAGTATATGAACTTCACTCTATTTCATTATGTTTTTAATAAGGATTTTGTGAATTATGTCTTCGTTATGTTTGCAATTAATAAATGTTTGTGTTTTCAGTCATTAATTTTACAAATTACTCAAATGCTTTCAATTAATCAAAATTTGAAAAATTTGTTGGCACAGTATACATATGCCAAAAATTTATAATAAATTTTGATTATACGAAAAAAATCAGCAATTTACTCAAAAGAAAATAAAACAGCTTTTTATTCTTTTATTTTTTTCAGCTTTTATTCAAATTTATTGACTTCTCCTGCAAACCCTTGTTTTTTTTTCTCGATCTTCTTCCTCGGTCGTTCTTATTTGGTGAGCTAAGATCTTCGTTTCTGGTCCTTTTGTTCCTCGCTTTTTCCCGAGGTTAATAAAATTGCGTAAATTGGTGCAATTCCTCGATTGAAGATCCCTGAAAAATCGTGTTGTTCTATGTTCGCTGGTATTGTTGGGTCTGCAAATTCCGTTTGGAAAGTTCCGTTGAATTTGAGACATTCGTGATTAAAATAAGTAGGTGAGATTTGGTTGGAGAGCTGAGAGAGAATTGGGGAGGATGAGTGCTAAAAAGGTGGAAGGTTCGTCGCCTCCGTCGATTCGACGGGATCCGTACGAAGTTCTATCTGTGTCAAAGGACGCAAATGATCAAGAAATCAAATCCGCTTACAGAAAATTAGCTCTAAAGTAAGATCCTTCACCAAGTTTGTTCTTGTTTATAGACCTCATTTCGATTATATCTCATGCCCTTGAATGCAATTTCTTAGGGTTTCTGGTTTGATATATTGGAAATTGGGATTTGGTCCTATTTGAGTTTTATGTATATCGCTTTTTTCCAACTGAGTGTTGATATGCTAAGAATATACGTCTACATAGATGGTGCTTTTGACTTTGTTGAAGATCCTGATTCTCTCCATGGATGGTGCTTCTTTACAATAAATTGTGTTTATCGAATCCAAACAGTGGATAGGTATCATCCGGATAAGAATGCCAACAAACCTGAAGTTTCTCTTAGCAGAAAGTTCTAAGCTTTTCTTTGAAATATGAATTGCATCTTACCTTGAATAGAGTATATGATAAGCCTCCTGTATTAATCTAGAGCAGAAGCACTGTAATTAAGGAACCCTAGGTGGTGTTGTGGCAGTGTTTGATATACTCAAAATCTGTAATTAAGTGGGTTTTAAAGAAATTTAACAGCTAAAAAGTTTAGGAAGGAGTTGTGAACTCTGGGGTTGGTCGACGATCTTGGTCTTTGAACAGGTGGAGAGTTAGAGACTTCTCTCGTTAAACTGATTCAAATCTCTTCTTGTGTGTGTGAGAATGAATCAAGGATTTTTATTACGTATTACTGCATTAACCTCTCTTCTCTTTGAATACTGAGAATGTTATTCTCCTACTTTTGATGACTTAGTTGAAAGTAAACTTGCAGCATTTTTGTACTTGATTAGAATCTTTTTTCATTTTTTCTCTTCATCTTGGATGGTGTTTTTACATGAAATTTCCTTTCAAACA
>JAKUCM010000284.1:0-29115 GCA_023374145.1 Lepidium sativum | reverse complement strand
ACACATTACATGCATTATATACTCAGAAAGATTCTTATGTTTGGCACCCATTGTAAGGTCAAATATCTGGTCTTGCCGAATGATATAAACAAATCCCTTTCTAGAGCTAACACGAAGTTTCAAGGTCATCATCATACCTAATAATTTATTTGCATTAATTTAAGTGGCAGAAACTTTTTTTAATAATGTAAACTGTAAAGAGAAAATTCTATACCTTGCTCAGTACCACATACTCCTTTTGGCTTCCCTGTAGATCCTGAAGTGTACATGAGATAACAAAATTTTCTTTGTCTCTCTTTCTCGCAAGGCCAAACAAAGCTTGAGCGACTACTTTCCGCACCCAACAATTCATCCATTGAAATTAATAATATAGGGCAGAGGTTGCTTTCCACGAGCCAATGCGATCTCTCGAAGGCAATAACAAGAGAAACATTTGAAGTGGAAATTATAGACAAAACCCTGTCTCTTGGCCATGAAGGGTCTAAAGGTAAAAAAGCTTCTCCACACCTCAGAACAGAAAACAGAGAGACTATGTATTCAACTGAAGGTTGCATATATAAAGCCAATACCTTTGGCATATATACATCTGAACCAGCCACGCCCTTAACTTTCTCTGCGATGTCCAAATGACTGACTTTATAAAATTGTTAAAGTGTACTCAGATAAGAAGAACCTTAGAATTCAAAAAGAGCCAAAACAGGTAACCTCGAGAATCATCGTCACTGGGAACATTGAGAATACGGAGAAGACGAGAGCTGAGTGAATCAATAGATGACGACAACTCGGCGAACGTGAAACACTTGTCTCCGTCGTAAACAGGCGGAGAAGCTGAAGGTTCAGCTGATTCCGACCTAAACTTCGCCGCCAAAGCCGAGGCTTGAATCACGGCGATTTTTTCAGGGTTTATGGAGGCTGAATCAACGAATTTGTGAGAAAGGCAGCAATTTTGCGACTTGCCTCTGTTACTTTCAGTCATCGAAGAGTAAATTTTGCAAGCTTTAGATTTCACTCATTGATTTACGTTTATGATATTTTTGATTACTTTAATTTTGTAATGTTAGCTTTACTAGGGTTATATCGAGCTACGCCGAGTTTTCATTCAACAAATATATTATATAATTTACTTTTATTAATCTTTTAAATTTTATCACCTGAAGTTTTGGTAGAATTAAAATTGTAAATTTGAAAGATTTCGATAATATATAAAGAAGACCTTTTCTGTAAATAGTAGGATATTGTCTCACTTCATCGAAACAATTCGTATATATCTTAAATGAGGAAGTCATTTTTACATTTCCTAATTAAAAACTTCTGAACCATAATTCATATATCTATATATAAGATAAAACTAAAAACAATACTTACCTATATATTAAAATAAAACCCTAACCTATATACATATATTAATTAAGAAGCTCGACCTCGTTTGGAGAACAACGTTTATAATCTTTCCGAAAAGGAGAGTTCTTAACTTGTTCTGAAACGCTTTGTATGACCTTTAAAAACTGTCTTTTGATTAATTTAATCTAGCTACCTGCTTCCTCAGGAATGATTGCGCTCCTAGCCAGGGATCAATAAACAGGAAGCTTTAAATATAAAAAGAGATGTTCGTGATCACAATTTTTAATAAAAAACAGAAAACGTAAATTACTTGACTTTGAGCTGATAGTTGTGATTTGAGGTATTATAGTGGAAATATCAAAACTGGCTGCAGTTGATAAGACAAACCATTATGACAAAGGCATTTACAAAAACTAAAATTTGAAATCTAGAACAATTTAAGAATATATCTTTTATGAAGTAATATTTATTTATATAATTATATCACTCAAATATCCAAATTGCATAAGATGTTATTCTTTTCGAATAATTAGATCGATAAGATACAATAATCTCAAATCCTTTTATAGTTTGTCTAAGTTAAGAGAAAGAGAACAAATTCTAGATATCAGAATTATTAGTTGGATTAATTACACGAAGAAATGACATGTATATAAGATATGCAACCCTGTTATTTTGGATAGTATAAAAAATAAAAATAAAAAGTAACTGCACATTCAAAAGTGGTGAATATGTATAGTTTCAATAGAAAAAAAAAACAACTTCATCAGTGTAAATCAACCCACGTGTAATATGGACATTCAAAAGTCTTCCGAATTCAAATAACGAAGATTAAGTTACATATTATATAGTCTTTGGTCCATAAATATATTTTAAATTTAAAACAAAACCTTTATTTTCAAGGATTTGTTTTAACAATATCAAAATGGATTTAGTTAATAAAAAGAGATGAAGAATTGGACAATGAAGAAGGTTCAGTTTCAGCGAATTAGAGGGTTTTGATTTATTAATGACAAAATCTATATATATAATAAACGGTTTAATATTAGTAGTTTTACAAATATATAATAACTAAATTATGTTATATAAGCTAATTGATTACATAATATATTATGAAAATTGTTTATTCTAAATAAATTTTATTTTAAAGAAACCTATTTAAATTTTTTCTTTGACTCGGTTCATAGTCAATTTAGGTTTTTCAAATATGTAAAAAAAAAAGATAAATATAGTTCATCTTACCTTACAATAAATTCTTTTATTTCATGCAATCTCTTTATCAACACATTATCTACACCTTCGATTAATGAAGCCATTTGCAGGTTTGTGTCATGATAGATCCAATTAACTTTGGATGACTTTATTAACGTACTGCGTATTCAACAAAACACAACATTTGGATAGTAATGAATATTGAGTGGAAGTAATTTTATAGAAAGGTGATCTCGTATTAGTGCAACGTTAAAAACAAAAAAGAAAAATAAGATGAAACTTGTGAATAGTATGGAGGGACAGGAAATTGACAAAACTTGTAACATTGAAAATGATTTTAAATTAAATCAAAGAAACAACTTGTAATGTGAGGTGAATAAGCTGGTTTAGTTGTCTAGACGGGGGCGCTTCTCATTCTTCACGTCTTCATTGGATATTTCGTTTGGATGTGTGTTCCGAGCCTTGGAAAGAATTGCATAGTCAACAGATATATGGTTGTTGCCTCGTCGTTCAAGCCAACGTCGTTCAAAATAATACGGGAGACAGTGAAAGTTTGACGTGTAGCTTGGAAGTTGTACATTGACACTTTGATCTGGAATTTGCAAGTTTGGCCAATTATGTGTTTTAAACTTTCAGGAGTTTTAGCTTTTAGTGCTTCATTGTTATCATCTCTGTGGGTAAAAAGGTAACAAGGTTTGGTTATTACTTGTATGGAAGGTGTAGGTGTGTTTTTGAGGTGCGAAGGGCATTAAATATACCTCGATGAATGCGTTTATAATTTCAGAAGCTTTTCGTCATGCAAAATTTATCCCTTCACGATCAAAAATCACAAATGTTGTTGTGTCTTTGTTGTGGTCACGGACCCTTACTTTAAAACGGTACTTGCATATCCAATTGGATACAATTATTTATTGTTTAGTTTGTGTTTGTATTGGACATGTCCTTTTCAAATGAAAGCATAGTGTGCAAACGTGATGAGACCGACATTGGTGTATTTTAGACACGTGTTGCAGTAGAATGAGGAGCCGGATTTTCCCAACTTTGTGTTACAGCTACTGCACGAGATGTAGTACCAACCATATTGTTCGTCGATGGCATCTATTATAGCAAGACAGATAAAGCTTGCCGCTTTGTTTGTTTGTCATTGGAAAGTAATTAATAATCTCGACGACTGTGTTACATAGTTTAGAACTTATAAGGTTATCAGTTTTAAAAAGGGACTTACCTATGGAGTTTCATTTTTGCAGATACTGTTGTAATTCTTTGATAGTCACAGTTTCCAGTTTTGTGATGGAGGATGATGCGCTTGAAACAGTCGGAGGTTTTTTGTCACTTTGAGATAAGCTGAAATGTGTTTTTATTATTATGTTAGTGTCGATTTGGCTATCATTGGGAAATGATGGTAATCATACAATAGCATCAGAGAATATACCTTTTAGAAAAAACTTCTGGTGTTATCAACGTCATTGTCAAAAAAGAGGCGGGTAGCTGATGTCGAGCTTAGGGTTATAGTACCTCTAGGAAAATTAGGTGTGTAGTGGGATCGAATATAAGTTGTAGTTGTATTTGGGATTAGTGGACAGGGAATTGAATATACCTCCTATAGATTTTGGGTTCATAGTAGTGATGATAATCACTTTTGGCTTGATGTGTGCTTTATTCCATCGGGTCCTAAACTTTTTGGCAATGTTTTCCCATAAGCTAACACGGATTGTGTCACCACTAAATATTAAATGTTAGGTCGTTATCTTGAGAGAGAGACGTATTAAGCGTAAAGCTTGCGAGAGCTTACTCTTGATGCTGGAGGTGTAGAAACACTCTATCACTTGGTCTTATCTCATGTATTTGAGGTGTCATTTCTTTAGTGGATGTCAAGTGGAGGTTGTCAGCTGAAATTACGCGGAGCTCACCTATGACATCTAAAAGACGTAAAAGTAAGTTCGTGTGGTGTGATGTTTATGTGCTAAGTATTGTAAATGGGTAAGTATTGGGTTACCGAAGAGGTCAATGTTGGTGTCAGCAATTGCAGAAAACTCTTGGAAAGTCTTTAGCCTAAACTTGTTTTCTTCAATTATGTGATCTTTGAGTGGTGCCAGGAGGAATGTTGTTTTGTCAGTGAAACAGATGGAGTGTTTGTAGTCGGAGACACGGTAGTACTTCTTGTTGGGATTGACCATGAAGTTTTTCAATTTGTATACTATGGTCGCCATCAATTCTTCTTGAAACAGAATTGCCCGGTTTGCCGAAATAAAACCTTGAACTGCATTTCCTTGCAGTCGTATTGATTTGAAAAAATCAGTGCTGTATATTTAGAAGAAATAAATTTCAATGTACCTTGGAGTCAAAGAGGAGGAATTCAATGCCTTTAATATTCTTCTTGTACATATCAAAAAGCTTAGAGAAATTATAAGGAAAATTTTTTTAAATCTCTCTCTCTCTCAAAAAGGAAAAGCACATCAAAAAGAGACCAAGACATACAAAATCGAAGGCCTAAAATTCTGAAATTGTAGATTCGAGATAGCTGTGAAAATTGGTCATATATTCATATTCTTTTGTTTCTTTTGAATTCTATATGTTTGTGATTTTGATTCATAAATCATACTATCATTTTCTATTTTCAATGTATTTTAATATATATTTTTGCTTTGCTTGTATTCATATATCAAATAATATATCTATTGTAGCTTAGTTGTTTAACAGTATAAAGATAATATAATAATTTTAATATAAAAAATATTCTGAAGCATCAGCACAAAAAAATTGAATGATCATGTCAATGTAAAAAGTGTTTTTAAGAAACTTTTAACAAAAAAAATATGTGATTTATAGAAAGTAAATGATGTTACCTTTCTCAATAAATAACAGATTAAAGAACTTATAAGCTAGTTATTTTTTTCTGGACTAATATAAATTGGTCACTAAAAACATGTAAGTTGTAAAATTTAGTCCGTGAATTATGATTTTTTACTTTTTTTTTGGTTATTCTCTGTTGTTGCTTCGTTTGGATCACTGCGAAAGCCCATAGTAAAGTAATAATTAAACGAACAAATATGGAAGCTATAGATGTTAAAATCAATCAAACAATTTTCAAAACGCGCTTAGCGGTATAATCTCGAAAGGAAAAAGGGAAGACAACGAATTTAAGGGTAACAAAAAGAAAAAAAGAGGTATTCAGATTTTTGTACCTAATAAAGTAAGGATCGAGAATATTTGACATTGATGATCTTCTGGGGAAACGCTAGGGGTTGTTTTTTCACATGAACCATATTAGTTTGAGACAAATGAGAATATAAGAAATCACTAAAAATTTACTAATTAAACAAATACTTGCAGTAGGGAGCATTAGAAAATTAGAAGAGAAACTTTTGTGATTAATTTGAGTAACAGTTATCACTTTTACATATATTGTGGATCAATGCCCATTCAGTTTCCATCTATTTTTTTAATAAAACTAATGCTTAAACGTAGAGTGTGAGATGTATAAAAGGTGAGTCACTAAGTGAGTTCTTTAAGAATTGTTTTAGAAAATTTATGTTGACATGATTTCATTAGAAGAGATTAAAAAATCTGATGTGGATGGCTTAAGATGTCTCAAAACCTTACTCTTATTAGTATATATATATATATATATATATAGATTTTTCAAAGAAAATTTGATAATTAAAAAAACAGCAATAAGTAATTTTAATAATAAAAATTTGGATTTTTTTTTTGTCGTACTCAGAGTTTTTTCTATAAAATTTAACTTAGATTTCAAATATTTGCATTGTCTTGTGAATATTAAATAGGGAATATCATCTTTTCTATAACCACTAGTAGATTGTAACTATGGATATTCAGGTCTTCGAGTAGGGTTTTGGTCAAATTTTTTTAGGTCTGGTTTTTTCAAATCCAAAATTTTTATATACATATAACACTTGTTACTATTTTATTTTGGTTCGAGTTAGTTCTATTTGAATTCGAGTCTGTTCGGATCCTAATTTAAATAATCAAAAATTACTCAAATACTCAAATACCCGAAAAATATCCAAAAAAATATACAAAAATACCAAATCAAATACCTAAAAATATAAGAAAATACATAAAAATATCGAAAATATACTTTTGAATATGTAATATAGTAAATTATCTAAAAATACCAAAATATATTCTTATAATACTATAAAAATACTACCAAAAATTATCAAAATACATAAAAATACTATAAAATTGAATCTTCGCATACCCATTCAGTTTTCTGTTCGGTTCTAGTTCTTGAATCCTAAATATTTAGACACGTTTGTGTATTACGGTTTTACGCATTTGGGTTCGGGATCATATTTTTTGTCTGGGTATTATGCTCATACCTAGATTATATATTAGAAAGGTAGAAGAGTACTTACAAACTCGGCGAAAACAGTAGAAAGAAAAATGAGGGTGACAAAGCCCTAGATGAAGACAATTTAGACAAAGGAAAAATCACATAATACAAGGCAAATGATCAGATTTATAGACTTCTTGAACTTTAAATATATATGTCGAGCCAAGATAATCTTGTAGCCATACTATGAAAAACGATAAGCGCCATAAACTACAACAGAACCATGCGAATAACCAACTGAAGAGGATACCAACGATCACGAAGAGGTTATGGAAAAAAGAAGATTAAGTCCAAAAACACCAGCATAAAAGGCTAAAAAGCAGCAAGGAATGAACTCATGAATCAAATCCACAGATCCACAACCAAACTATTAGAAGAGGCCTTATCGAAAATGCATCCAGAGAAAGACCCCACACCAGCAGTATATAACATTAGAAAACATGAAACAAGAAACATGAGTATGAGTCTTTGGATCTAATCAAAATCAAGTCATATTCAGCAATTAAACCCACTTAATATTACAAATCAACACCTAAAACAGGAGAAGAAATCCAGTGAAGCCAAGCAAAATTAGAGTAAATGATAAGAAAAAATATGGACCACCGGCAGAGTGAAGTCCCCTGGAATGACATGAAGGAACGGTAAAGAAGCAAGATAAATGAGAGTGACAAGTCCATAATATAACCATCCAACTTATAAACCAGCTTGAAGAAGTATGGAACAACGCTTGTCACATACAAATAAGGGTAAAAATATTATGAGAACCAATAACTCGGCAAGATCAAGACGGATCAAGATTTCTCTCCTTTAAAATGGAACGAATTCACAGGTGCAGTCATTAACCCTAGTAGCTAGAGTAACTAATGCAAAGGCACAATGCATCTGGTCACTCATACCTTTCACGAGCATTGGAGCTTATTTAAAAGACATATCGCTGTTGAAATGGGTAAGGGCTTGTTCCAATTCTA
Source organism: Lepidium sativum (assembly GCA_023374145.1). Taxonomy (NCBI): domain Eukaryota; kingdom Viridiplantae; phylum Streptophyta; class Magnoliopsida; order Brassicales; family Brassicaceae; genus Lepidium; species Lepidium sativum. The sequence goes on along the minus strand of JAKUCM010000284.1, from coordinate 21,234 downwards.
GTTTGCCTGCAAGGAACACATCCAAAAACTGTTTGTCAACCAACCTTACCACTTTGCAAAGTGGATGATCCAATCACAAAGATGGGAGGCAAGTATGTCCAACACCTTTCCTTTTCAAATAACCGTTTAGGTTAAGATCCAAGGCCTGCCGCTACACATGTGGAACGAAGGAACTGTGAGGAACATAATAGACGATATAAGACTGGTAAAAGCTGTGGAAAATCACCAATCTATCAGTCAAAATGCGGGTACAAACCAATGGACTCCTCCCAATCATAACCTCAAATGTGCTGGAATTCCCATCCAAAGAGGAAATCACTATCAGTCTAATATACGAAAAACTCAAAAACCACTGTTATAGGTGCAAAAGCTTGTGCCACAGTATACTGACTGCGTTGATAGAGCCACAAACCGGTTGAGGGATACAAGAGGTAGAGATGTTTCTGTACCTTATAGAGAACGAACCTCAAGAGAGGAGTATTACAGAAGAGATGAAAGACCATCAAACAAAATTGGGAGCTCTCATCCCAGAGATGATGAATCCCTCAACCGAAGGTCGCATAGCAGACCTATTTCTTACCGATTAAACCCCTACAAGAGACATCATTCTTACAGAGACCACAGAGGCGCCATGATTGGGTATGGGAAGAGACAAAAAAAACCTTATCCATCTCGAGCAAGTGCTCTGAATCATTCCATAGAGGCAATACACACGCCTACAAAACTACACATAGACACAAGAGATGTGAGGAATGAAATCACTGAAATTACAGAGAAAAAAAAACCAAATGAAAAGGATCTAAAGGACGATCTGTCAGACAAATGGCAATATAAAAAAAGGGATGGAGAATATGTCAACTCTTATCCCCATTTCAGCGTTAGATTCGGCGTTGTGTTAGGTAAGGGAAGCAATGGTCCAAATAGTTTAAACAGCTGACTCCACTGATAAGGAACCACTTAAAGGAAGATCCACAAGAGGATGACAACACTAGGATTTCAACAGGGCTAGTTACCAGTACTCAAATAAATTGGGTAGATCAGGAGGAAAGCACAGAAATACCTCCACCAGAGCCAAAGGAAATCCATGCCTCCTTACAGCTAGGAGTTACAGCCAATGATTGCAATGTCTCAGATGACTATAGCAAGGAAGGTAATGGGAGGATGACCAGGAAGGCTCCAACAACAAATAGGAAACCAGGAAGGCCTCCAAGCGAAAAAAAATACAAGTGAGTCCTAAGGTTATGCCAGGCATTAACTCGAGGAAACAAAACGCCATACAAATACAGACATCACCAAAAACCTATTTGTATCCTACATCATCTAAGAAAGTGGATGCAAAGGGAGCTAGCTCACACATAAACAGGGGAAAAAAACAAGAAGTGGAATTACCTTATGCTTCCCCATACCACTTCAGAAGGGATGACATAAACGAAGCTCCAAACTCTAGAAGCAGAGTTTCCTCCAGCACTGTCACTCTACGACAAAGAATGCATCTTGTACCATCAAATGGCAATACTTCAAACAAGTCCCTGACTTTAGAGACTGGAAGAGTGATATGCCATGGAAGGTGTATGTCAGAAAGAAGAAGTTAAAGGCCGCTAAAGCTAATCAAGAGGTCTTGCACAAGGAGTCTGCGTTTCCGTTAAGAGATTAGACAGAAGAGTGATGTGGCAAGGGAAGCTGGAAGACGAATCTATGGCTCGGGGAAGTTAGTTAAGTCAGTTAGTTGTTATATTATGTAAGTCTTCCATATACAAGAGTAGAATCGAATGTGATTCTGCATCTTTTGGCATGTTCTAATTCTAAGAACAAGTTGTATTACGTTTTGAGTAAAAAGATAGAGTTTACCTGGATTGTTCTCTATAAATTGGTGCAATGAGTTCGCTTCAATATGCCGGTGACAAGATCGGCAGACATGGCGGAAGGCGGCGTATCGTCGCGATAATCGGAGTTCGCGGTAAGACTCGATACTTTTACATTGGAGCTGCAAGATTCGAAACTAGAGACGAACGTGAAGTTGTAGGATACTTCAGACTATCTCGATGCGATAAGTGCTAAAATGGTGTGGATTCTCGTGTTACTCGGCGGAGCTGCTAACGGCGATGCAAGTCCGCCAATTCCTTCAGGACCAAATTCAGTCGCGGCGCGCAAGAAGAGGGAAATCGTTCATCGTCGACGCCGGCGATGGCTACAGAGGGGATCGCAGATCAATTCGTAGCCTCAGTTTTGGCGAATCGCGATACTCTTCTCCGGAAAATTGAGGTGCCGATCTTCGAAAGTTAAGATCCTTACACTTGGTTAAACATCGTCGAGAGGTTCTTTACTCTGGAAAAAGATACAGATTCACAAAAATTAGAGCTGGTATCGTTGAGTTTATCTGGTTGAGTATTGAGTTGGTTTAACTCAGAAGCAAAACGGAATCCATTTCTCAATTGGGAAGGGTTTAGAGATAAACTGTTAGTACGATTTAATCGAGCTTGTCATTTGTCTCCTTATGAACGATTTCTTGAATTGAAACAGCTGGGATCTATTGATGACTATGTCTTTGAGTTTCAGGATATGTCTTCTCAGTTAGATGACATATCTGAGAAGAGTCAGATTTCTGTGTTCAGGAAAGTTTTATAGCCGAAAATTAAGGTGTTGCTGAAGTTAATGAAACCAAGAAGCCTAGATGAAATGATCGAAATGGCGTTGGTGCTCGAACCAACAGTGATAGCTAGAATGGTGGAAGGTGCTATTGCGACTGAGTCGAATAGTGACTCTTTAGTCGAGTCGGCTCCGTTTAAGACAAAGCAGTTGACGGCTAACACTTCAGGGTGGAAGAGAAAGACAGTGGTGGCTCATGTTTCGTCTTCTAGAGAATCAACGGGAACAAACTCTGTGGCAAAGCCAAGTGGGACTGGTGGTAGACGTAGTTTGTCTCCAACTGAAAATGAGTACAAAAGAAAGAAAAAACTGTTTTTCCAATGTGATGCTCCATATGTTTTGGGGCATACGTGTATGTTGAAGGAAATGCAAGTGATGTTGGTGGTGGGTGGTACAGAATTCGGAGTCAGCAATAATGAACATTCGGAAGGGGAGGAAGAAGATATTATCTTTCAGCCTTCATGTGTGGAATTGTCTTTTCAAGCATTTTGTGGGGATAAGTCGTTATCAACAACTAAGGTTGTGGGGAGGATTGCGAAGACAGACATAGTAATCGTGCAAAAATAGAGGAGCTACGCATAATTTCATAGCTCCCTTGGTGGTCAAAAGATGCAAGTTACAAACGACTAAAGCTTGCGGTAATGTCGTGTTGGGAAGGGCTATGTTGGTACAAAGTATGGAGGTGTGTCAGAATGTTAAATTTGGAATTGCATCACAGCATTTTCAGGCTGATTTTATTACCTTGAAATTGGGCAGTGCAGACGTGATTCTGGGCATTCAATGGTTAAGAACTCTGGGAAAGTGTGAGGTTGATTGGGAGGCTTATGAATTGTCATTCATGTATCAGGGTCAGAAAGTGACTCTAGTTGGGGATCCTACTCTACGAGCTTTGATAACCCCAGTCAAAGTGTTACAAGCACACGTATTCTCAGAATTGGTGACAGAGCTGAAGCAGCTGATCTTGGCAAAGGTGGCAGCTCCGCATCCAAGGCTGCAACAAGTGCTCACTCGATTTATGGGAGTGTTTGCTGAACCAAAAGGGCTTCCACCAGTACGAGGGTATGAACACTCGATAACTCTTTTAGCTAATACTAAACCAGTTAGTGTATGCCCATATAGGTATCCCCATGCTCAAAAGGCAATCATGGAATCCATGGTCGCTCAAATATTGAAGTCAGGGATAATACGAGAAAGTCACAGTCCTTTTTAAAGTCTGGTTCTGTTGGTAAAGAAGAAGGATGCGAGTTGGCATTTCTGTGTGGATTTTTGGGCATTAAATAGGGTGACTGTGCCAGATAAGTTCCCTATTCCTGCTATTGATCTGTTACTTGATGAATTAGCAGGCGCTTGCATATTTTCCAAGTTGGATTTACGAGTAGGTTATCATCAAATAAGGATGAGGGAAGAGGATATTGCTAAAACAACATTTCAGACATTTAGTGGTCATTTTGAGTTCTTGGTGATGCCATTCGAGCTCACAAATGCACCAACAACGTTTCAGAGTTTGATGAATGCTTTGTTTAAACCATACTTACGGAAGTTTGTGTTGGTTTTTTTTATGACATTTTTGTGTTCAGTTCTTCACTGCAGGAGCATGTGCACCATTTGGAAGTCGTTTTTCAAGTGTTTCGGAATAACCAGCTCTTTGTTAACCATAAGAAATGCTTGTTCTTCCGACAACATATTGACTATTTAGGTCATATCATTTCTAAGGAGGGTGTGTCAACCGATCCATCAAAGACTTTGGCGATTCGGAATTGGCTAGTACATGTGACTGTGAAACAGCTGCAAGGATTTTTAGGCTTGACATGTTATTATAGACGTTTTGTGCATCATTATGGAACCATTGCCAAGCCTCTCACAGCCTTGTTGAAGAAGGATCAGTTCAGTTGGTCTCCCGCAGCTCACCAAGTGTTTGAGGCTCTAAAAGCTACAATGTAGACAGATCCAACTTTGCTGTTGCCGGATTTTAAGGCCATGTTCATTGTTGAAGCTGATGCTTCAGGTGCAGGACTGGGAGCAGTTTTGATGCAAGGGCATAATCCCATTGCCTATTTTAGTTGTGTGCTGGCAGAAAGGGAGCAAAGCAAGTCCATTTATGAGAGAGAACTGAAGGCAATTGTTTTGGCGGTGATGAAATGGAAGCACTGCTTATTCAATAGGAGGTTTACTATAAGAACTGATCAGAAGAGCCTAAAGTTTTTGCTAGAACAGAGAGAGGTATCGATGGATTACCAAAAGTGGTTAGTCAAGTTGTTGGTGTATGACTTTCAGACTGAGTATAAACCGGGAGTGGAGAACAAAGCAGCAGATGGATTATCTAGATGTCACTTGAGTATGTTGTTGGCTGAAAACTCCTCATTGTTTGCTCTGACGTTACCGAGGTCGTTGCAGGCTTAAGACTTATACAAGCATAAAATCAAGGAGGGAAATATTGCAATGAAACATTACTCGATTTCTAATAACAGAGTCTTCTTCAAGGGTCGTCTTTGCATTCCTAACGATTCAGATTCCATTCCTTTCATAGTGGCGAAGTTTCATAACAGTCTTCAGGGGGTCATTCGGGTGTGTTTCAAACGTGGAAGAAGATTCAATTTCAGTTTCATTGGAGAAACATGAAGCGGGATATTCAACAATTTGTGTCGCAGTGTACTGTGTGTCAAACTCACAAGTACAGTACAATGCAACTTGCCGGTTTATTAAAGCCTCTGCCAATTCCTGATTAGATTTGGTTTCATTTATCCTTGGATTTTATCGAAGGCCTTCCCTTATCTAATGGCGTTAATGTCATTATGGTGGTGGTGGATAGACTTAGCAAGTTCTCTCATTTTCTTACTCTGGAGCACCCTTTTTTTGCACCTGATGTGGCTCAACTTTTCATCAAAAATATTGTGAATCTTCATGGTTTTCCAGAGTCGTTGGTTTCCGATAGGGATAAAGTATTTTTGAGTGTATTCTGGAGAGAATGCCATCATTTGGCAGCTACAAAATTGAAATTTTCCACAACCTATCACCCGGAGTCAAATGGCCAGACATAGGTGGTTAATAGATGTTTAGAAACTTATCTACGTTGCTTTGCTTCGGCTCATCCTCGAACGTGGTCTAAGTTTTTACATTGGGCTGAATATTGGTTCAACACATCTTTTCATACTTCTCTTAAGGCTACACCATTTAAGGTGGTTTATGGTCATGATCCTCCTCGGATTTTTCCTTATGAGATGGGTTCCACCGCTAACTATGAATTGGAGCAGATGTTGCTAGAGAGGGACATATTCTTAACATCCATTAAGCAACACTTACTTCATGCTCAAGCGATCATGAAGAATAATGTCGACAAACACATACGTGATCTAGAATTTTAGGTGGGTGATCGTGTGTTTCTTAAGCTGTGTCCTTATAGACAGCACTCGGTGAGTAAGCGAGTGTGTCAGAAGCTCTCCGCTAGATATTATAGACTTTTTGAGGTACTAGAAAAGATCGGGGCAGTGGCATATCGTTTAAGGTTACCAGAGGAATCTCGCATTCATCCGGTGTTCCAAGTCTCTCTGTTAAAACCGGCGATAGGACAACACCATAGTGTTGGTGAGCTTCCTTAGTCATTGACATCGTCCGATGAACTGCAGATTTGTCCTCAGTCTGTGAAAGATACTCGCTATGCTACAACTGGTGAGTTGGAAGTGTTAATATCTTGGATGAATCTTCCTTCTCATGAAGACTCATGCCTGTTGGAGACAAGCTTCATTTTTTCCGCGGGGGTATTGATATGCCATGGAAGGTGTATGTCAGAAAGAAGAAGTTAAAGGCTGCTAAAGCTAATCAAGAGGTCTTGCACAAGGATTTTGCGTCTCTGTTAAGAGATTAGACAGAAGAGTGACGTGGTAAGGGAAGCTGGAAGACGAAGCTATGGCTTGGGAAAGTTATTTAAGTCAGTTAGTCGTTACATTCTGTAAATCTTCCATATATAAGAGTAGAATCGAATGTGATTCTGCATCTTTTGGCATATTGTGATTCTAAGAACAAGTTGTATTACAATTTGAGTAAAAAGATAGAGTTTACCTGGATTGTTCTCTGTCAAAGAGTTGCAGGATTGGAAGGCAAAAAGCAAATTTTCAAAACTGCTACTGCATATTCCTTAGCCATAGGAAGTTGGAAATGTCAACGTTTGGAGAATCTCATGACAGTCCAACAAATCAAGGATTTACAAAAGCAAGTAAATCCAGACATTTTGTTCTTCTCGGAAACCAAAAATCGAGACGATGTAGTTCTGGGGACTCTAGAAAGGTTACGATTTGATCACACTTACGCAGTTCCTCCTTTAAAACCGGGATTGGTGGCCTAGTTCTGTTTTGGTCTCCAGGTATAGACATTACGATTTTAAATGGAAACATCAAATCATAGATACAAAGATTAGAGTGGGAAAGGAACACTTCTATGCTACATTTGTATACGGTGAACCAGATCAGTCCAAAATACGAAAGTCTTGGAGCAAATCAAACAGATAGGAAAAACCAGAGATGATTGTTGGATGTTAACTTGTGATTTCAATGAAATAAAGGATAACTCTGAAAAGAGAGGACCACGAAGAACTGAACAATCTTTTGTGGAATTTGGTCCTTATTCTCTGAATATGATCTGGATGATCATAGATTCTCAAGGAATTGCATGTCATGGAGAGGGGTTAGTATATAAGCATACAGCCCAACAACAAAACCAAAGTCCATATTTGTCTCCGTGTAATTAGGTTTCAAGTAAGGTAGTTATATATATATCTTCTTATTATGTGATATCGATCAAAATCTCTTTTGATACTGGTGTTCTTATATTGATCTTTCTCTCTTTAGTTTCTTTGCTTATTAAAGCTATATTATGAGCTATCTCAACTTCCAACTTTTTTTATTGCCTTTATAAGCTCATTGAGCATAGACCAATCTCTGTCTTGAGATTCTTAACATGGTATCAGAGTTTTAGTCGGTTCATGGGATTCATCTCACCAACTTCTTGCCTCAAGCCTCTGGTTGCAGAAGAAGTCTCTTCCTTCTTTATATCCATGGTAATCTCACCAACTTCGTGCACACAAGGTGTTTGTTAGAATGCCACAAGGAAAAACATAATGTTTAGATGCAAATTGTGGAAGACTAATAGATGAGAAGTAGACATCAAATGAGATTTCAGTAGTTGTGGGAGATGAATTCTTCATGTCATGAGACATATTAGAGAGTTAAGTGGGTAAGAAAACCAAAATCTCTTATGGGACAACAAGGTCACAAATATCGCTGAGGGAGGTTGACTAAGCTCTCCAAGTCAAAAGAACCTCTGAGTGAGCCATGCGATACTCTCCAAGTATAAACGAGAATTGATTTCACACTAATGTCTGTTCTCCATAGTGAATAGAGTCATCTACCTACATCACAATGATCTCGCTTCAAGCTATTTTCTCTTTCTCAAGCCAACAACATTGCGGTTTCAAACTTGCCATCGTGTTTACCTCCGACGCTAAGTTTGCGGGATAGTATAGAAGCATACAGCCCAACAACAAAACCAAAGCCCATATTTTTCTCCATGTAATTAAGTTTCAAGTAAGGTAGTCATATATATATCTTCTTATTAGAGAACATTCGATGGTAATTTTGAGGGTTGCTACTTTGTGCAACTCTCCTTCTTCTTATTATGTGATATCGATCCAAATCTCTTTTGATCTTGGTGTTCTTATATTGATCTTTCTCTCTTTAGTTTCTTTGCTTAATAAAGCTCTACTATGAGCTATCTCAATTTCCAGCTTTTCTATTTGCCTTTATAAGCTCATTGAGCATAGACCAATCTCTGTCTTGAGATTCTTAACAGTAAGACACACATGGTGTAAGATGCAGACTTGATCGCTCTTTGGCAAACAGGAAATGGTCAAAAAGTTTTCCGGATGGGCGAAGCAAATATCTAAACTTCGAAGGATCCGACCATAGACCCTTCATCACTTTTTTCAGCAACTAAAGAAGGAAAGCAAAGTGATCATTATGATATGATCGACGCCTGGGAAAAAATGAAGAAGTCAGAAACATCATAACGCATACATGGAATGAAAATGAAGATAAAAGAGCACAACAACGCATAGGCTATTGCAAATCAGCGATTATCCAGTGACACAAGCAGAAAAATAGAAAAAGCCAAATGGATATCGATGCTCTAAAGGAGGAATTCGAAAAAGCCATGACCAATCCTAACCCATGTGAAGAACTGATAGAATCTATCAACAGAAAGCTGAAAAAAGCATACAAAGAAGAAGAACAGTTTTGGAGACAAAGAAGCAGGCTGTCATGGCTAAGAGCAGGAGACAAAAATTCAGGATTTTTTAACACAGTCACAAGCGGAAGACTGGCAGCAAATAAATTCGTTGTTCTAGAGGATGAGGAGGGCCATGAACAATAAGAAGACAAAATGAGTGAAATCATATCAGACTACTTCCAAAAACTATATAAAGGCAAGAGTCTAAATCTAGAATCCATGATTAGCAAAGTCCATGAAGCTCTACAACCGAAAATATCAGAGGACCAAAGGGTTTACCTAGAAACGGAACCCATGACCAAGGAGACCCGAGCTGCTATATTCTCTATTCATCCAGAAAAAGCGTCGGGTCCTGACGGTTTCTCAGCAGGGTTCTTTCAAGCAGACTGGAAAACGATGCAACCATGTATGAGTAAAGATATCAGGGAATTTTTTTAAATCTGGTGCAATGCCAAGAAAACTGAATGATGCAAATGTAAGGTTGATACCAAAGATTTCAAATCCAAAAAGAATTGCAGATTATAGACCCATTGCACTTTGTAATGTACTCTAGAAAGTCATCTCAAAGGAAATATCGGATGGGCCATTGGCAGAGGAAAGGAGAGTAGCGTGTGGACTGGACCATGAATTGGGCAAAAAGCATCAAAACAACCATATGGACCTCCGACCTGCTCAAATCAAACACTAAGAGTAAATGATCTTTTCCAACAAGACAAGGCAGAATGGAACATCCAAGCGATCCACTAACACCATCCCAATTTGGAACAAAAGATTCTAGCAATCAAACCTAGCTTACTAGAGCAGGCAGATCAAAGAATTTGGTGTCACACAAACTCAGCGGAGTACCTCGAAATCAGGTTATATCTCTACCAAAAAGCTGATACCAAACCCTCTAAGCCACTATCAAAACCTCGATATTAGCTGGAGAACAAGGTGTGGAAAGCAAGAACTGTACCAAAGATATAAATGTTGTTGTGGAAAGCCATTCACAATGCTCTTCCCACCGGAGAGCTCTTGGTACAAAGACAAAATAAGGCAAGATAGGTCATGTGTGAGATGTGGTACTCAGGAGAAATTAAACCACATATTCTTCGAGTGCGACTTTGCAAAACGAGTTGGGGATTAAGTGCCTCTGGAGAGCCCAAATAGATCATCAAACTTTCCAATCTAGTCGAGGGTATGCATTTCCTGAAGAAAGTAAGGAACTTCCTATCCTTAGGTGTTGGAGAAACGCCCTTATATCCTTGGATCTTCTGGAACCTATGGACCTCGAGGAACAAACTCATATTTGAAAATCGAACCTGTAAGGAGGAAGAGTTAATCACAAAAGCTATCAAAGAGGCAAAAGAATGGACAAAAGCACAAGAAGAACAAGAAACTTCAAAGGCATCAGACACCATTAATCAACCTGAAGCAGAAATGGGTGACTTCGAGGGGATCACTGGCAAAATAGATGCAGCGTGGGCAAGTTCATCGCGTGGAGCAGGACTAGGAAGAATCTGGCGATCTACAGATTGATCTATGGTTCTTCAGGCTTCGGAAGTTGAAAGGTTTGTAGAATCACCATTAATCGCTGAAAGCTGTAGCTTGTGAGCCGTAGTTGTAGAGGCAAAATTGAAGGAATGGAAAAGAGTGAGGATAGAATCAGATTGTCTGGGACTAGTAAAGCAATTAACGGCACGATCTATCCTCCCGAAATCTATTGAATCGCTTCTGATGTAAGAGCGGTGAGTATGGAGTTTGAATCCTTTAGTTCAGGCTTCATTAAAAGATCTGATAATCAAGAAGCTAATTCTTTAGCAAAGCAGGTTTTAATGAGTTCAAAAAACACTCGGTATTCACTTTAAGTTATTAATTAAATGTTTCATGACAAAAAAAATATTAAATTAAAACTTGGCAGTTGTAAATAGATATTATCCTACGGACGGATGATGATAACTTTATTTAAGACAGCTCATTTGCATAATTAAAGATTGAGTTTCGCTTATATTATATAAGAATTTGACTACTAGATCAGATAGTTGTGGTTCAATGTAATATGTCGTTGACCAAAAACAAACGTGATGACACTTTTAACATTCATATCACGTGAATGTTTAAAAGGTGCACAAGCACGTGAATGTTTTTTCTGATAGTGTTTCTAACAAATATATGTGATTATTTTAAACGGAAATGACAAATGAATTTTATTGTTATGAATAACTTTTTTACCTCTTTTTCAAAATCTTTTAATAAAAAAGTCGGTTGGTTAGCTCGTAAACTTCGTAATCTTTTTATAAATTGTACTTATGTAAACTATGTGCCTTATTAACATTCATATCTAGTATAAATTATATTTTCTGAAAAAAATAGTTATTTGTAGATATATAATTGCATCTTATATATTAAAATAGGAGACACTTTTATTTTGATCGTGTTATAAATTTTATAATAAAATTAACCTATGGTTTACAACAATCCTTAAAATTAGGCTTAGAGATAAATTAATTAATTAATAAAACTATATCAGTATAAAAATACAAAATTTGTGTTCCATTTCTGGTTTGAGTTCCATTTTCTGAGTATATAAATTTATGACCTAATTGTGGTATTTTGTCGGAATTGCTTCCTATAATTCGATATTTTGGTTCTTTTGATTTAAAACTTATTCGACTATCTTCTTTTTTGGATATGATTCAGTATCATATCCAAAACTTGGGATCGGTTTTTAGCTATATAGATTTAAGACCCATTTGAAGATTTTTCGGGTTTAATTTCTCTAATTCTGATCAATTTCAGTTCTGGTTTTGGACCTCTGAAACAACATCTTGTAAACAATATTCCAAAATATCAACACAAATCTAACAACATAAATGGACAAGGACTAGAAAAATAACCAGAATTACCAAATCTCGCGTTGTAGTATAATTCTAGCTTTATATATTTCTTGATACTCATTCGATTTTAGTTTGGTCGAATTATATTTTGTTAATTTTAGTTCGAAATAGATTTAGCTCGAGTTCCAAAAAAAAAGTTGTTATATGAATCTAGTATCAAATAATTCAACCCACTACATCAAATATGTTAAATGGAGTTTTAGGACACACTTTAATTATGAATTAGACTTTATCCATCTAATTACTAAAAGAAATTTCACAAAATTGTACATTGAATATAATTCAACTGAAAAAATACAAAATAAAAAATCCATCAAACTTAGCATTGAGCACTTACCATTTAATACTTAAATTATCTATAAATTTAGATCTGTACATAAAAATGATTCATAGCTTCTTATGATTAATATATTTATAGGGGTAATAAATACACAAAATTCATAATGAGTATTCATTATGGCCGATAGTGTATGGGCTATGAATCTGTACGAATAATGTAAATCTTATTATTGACGAGAGAGATGCATAAAACTTATTGATCCCCAAAACTTATTAAGATCTCTCTTCATTTGTCTCACTTTACTTTACTTCATCTTTATAGAATTTGCTAAATAGCTTCTAATGTATCTTGCCAACTTCGTCTCTGAATGCTTTCCGATAAAAAGGAACTCTGCATTTCATGATGCACTTGAGATCTTTCAAGTTACCTTTAAGGATCTCAACCACCTGATTATAAGAGAAAAAATTCTTTTTAAAGGAAACTAATGTATGTTTGACAATATAAAAAAGGAAACTAATGTTGCGATTTGTTTACTTGTTGAACAAGAAACTTGGTTTGGTACCTGACTCATTCCAGGTCTCTCTATTGATGATTGTTGGATTGATAAAGCAGCAGCCAAAAGTACAAGTTTTATCTGCTTCCATTCATACTCACCCGCCAGCGATGGATCGATTAGCTCTCTAATTTTGTTCTTCTTCATTAATGGTTTAGCCTGGGAACACAAAGAAAGGAGAGAGACTAAGAACAAATGTAGGATTCTAATACGTACATTGTGAACATTGTTGTCTTGGCTGTAGGACAAAATAGCTTATACTCAGCTTATGGCTCGGTGTTCGATGACTACTTAGTCACTTTGGGTACTTTTACTCTTGCTGCTTTCCCGGAAGCTGACAAATCTAGAATAAGGAAAAGGAAGAACTCACCCATAGAACAAGACTTTGTTTTGAGTAATCAAGAGCTCGTCGACCAGTAACAAGTTCCAATAAAAGTACACCCAAGGCAAATACATCGGTCTTTTCATCTACTATCCCGTGAGTTAAGTACTCTGGAGCAAGATATCTGAAACAAAGATTGCAGATCTATCTCTTGAGACTTCCTTGGTAGAAAAACAATATCCAAGGAAGAACCAATATTTCTATGTTTAAAGCATAGACTTACCCAAATGTGCCCTCAAACTTGGAAACAATATGGTGTGTCCAATGTTCAGGTAGCCACTTCGCAAGCCCAAAGTCGCATATCTAACAAAAGCTCAAAGAAGTTATCATCACGGAGCAGAGTACTGAAAGTGTTTCCAAGCATCATTTATATATCGATCATACCTGAGGCGAAAATTCATGTGTAAGAAGAATGTTTGCGGCTTTGATATCTCTGTGTATGATTCTCCTTTGACATCCTCTGTGAAGATACACGAGACCTTCTGCTACTCCCAATGCTATCTTGTACCTAATGTTCCATTGCATCTTCTCCTTAGAGCCTATCATATCATCAGCAATTAATATTATTATTTTTCTGTCTGATAAATGTGATAATCATAAGGTTGAAGAAAGAGTTGGTTACTATAAAGCATAGAAGCTAAGCTGCCATGAGGTGATAACTCAAGAACAAGGTGCATTCCTCCTTCGACTCCATAGCCTAAAAGCTTGGCTATATTTGGATGATTAACATGTGCCATTATACCCATCTCTGAAAGAAAATCTACAATGATCTCTTCGCTATTTCCTCGCATTAGCCGTTTAATCGCTACCATTTGTCCATTAGGTAACATCCCTTTGTAAACTTCAGCATAACCTCCTTTCCCAATTAGATTCTCTGCTCAAATTCACCAAATATTGCAACATAATCAATTGCAATCATAAACATTCGACCCATTGAAGCATTGTTTCAGTCTCAACTCACATTCAGACCCAAAATTTACTTCAAAAAATCGACAGATATTACCTAAACAGGATTTCTAATACTCTCATTCACAGCTTCATAGATAAAAATCAGAGCAGAATTCGGATTTGGTACGAACCTAAAGCGAAATTGTTTGTAGCAGACTTAAGCTCGGAGAAGGTGAAGATTCTTCGAGGAGAGAGTAGAAGAAATTGTGCATCATTAGAGCCAAATCCAAGATGCTCTCTCATGCTACTGCATCTTCTCAACGAGCTCTTAATAACGCCATTGTTATGAAAAGGAACTTTGAGATTCTCCAGCGACTTTTTGGATCTGCTTCTCAGAAGTTGAACAATTTTGCGTAAACGAGAGCGGGAAGGGTTCTTAACCGTTTCGAAGTTGCCAAATTCTTCAGTTCTGAAGAATTCCTCGAGAACTCCGGTCGGTGAAGAAGAATCTGGAACATTCATGCTCTGAAGAAGAACACAAAACGAACACATTCACCGTCTAAATTTGAACTTGAAGCGGCGCATTTTTTTATTTTCCGCGAAAAAGGCAGAAATAAATATTAGTAATAATAAAAATAAATATATAAATAGAGGAAATATACTTTTGTTTTATTTTTTCGTTTATAAATAAAGAGGACATGGAAATTTTGCAAGCAAAGTTAAGAAAAGAAGAGAGAAGATGAAAAAAATTGTTCTTTTTTCAAGTTTCCAAATCTAAGCCATAATAAAAAATAATAAAAATACTATTTAATTATTATATATATGTTTACTAATTAATGAACATAGCTATTTATTGAGCCCACCAATTGTTGCCTAATTAATCTGTCGTTGACAAAAAAAAAAAAACATAGCGATCAAATCGACAAATTTCTGTGGCTTTTACGTGCAAATTGGAGATTTTATTATTACATTAACTTTGGTAATGGAGTGACACAATGAAAAAGACTTACAATTCAAGACAAGTGCAATAGTATTAAATTTGAATGTAAGAAAGAAAAAAAACAAAAGCATTAGCCAAGAACAAGATGTGGAGATAAGCAGCCAGTAAATAAACTAAGAAAAAGTTATTTAATAAATAAATGAAGCATATAAATAAAATGCAAAATCTAAGAAATTTTAAAGAAAAACATCTATTGAAAAAAAGAAAAGAGAAAATACCAAGAAAGAAGAGAAAGCATGTAAATCTGAAACTCAATTTATTATGGAGAAAGTAGAGAATGGACAGTATGATTCAGTTAAGGTTTCATATACCATCACTTTCTTTACCAAAAATATATATAGACAATAATCCTATGCGTATTCTTTTTTTGTAATGATAAAGACAATAATTAATAGGATTACCACATTATTTTCTTATACTATTGGTCTAATTATTTTATATCCTAAATGTTTTATGCTTTGTTTTAGTATACCAACTCATATGATTAATTTTCGAATATATTTCTAATTGAATGATATATAATGTTTAGTGTAGTGTTTAGTTTTTGCAGTTAGAATCAAAACTGCGTTGTTTTGGGTAAACAATTGTAATGAATAAGACACAAAACAGCGTCCTTTTGTGGTTAAAATTCAACATTTTAAAAAATGAAATAGACTCACGATATATCGTCTTCTTCAATTCATATACTTCAAAAATTGGGGAAAATTGGGAAATTAGAGTTTCAGTCTTTGTGTAACAAAATGAATAATTTTTTAATCTCTAGCCAAATTGTGCTCCGCAAATCTCGAAATGGTGTTATGGACTTGTGTTGGTGTGGTGAGAGGATCGTGATGTTCACATCGAAGACGCCTAAAAATCCATATTGTAGGTTCTATAGGTGCTCGATTGCATTGAAGGTAAATCATGAGATGTAATTATATATTTCTATTAATTCGAGCTTGAATCCTCTAAATTTCTATATGCTGGTGTGATAAAGAGAGAAAGAGGAGCATTTGTTGAAGTGGGTCGATGATGTTATTGTGGAAGAGCTAAGAATTGTTTAAGATGAATTGAAGCAAGTAGCAAACGATGTCAGTGATTTGAGGAAAAAAATGGTGGAAAATACGAGAGATCAAAAAAATATATTTGAGAAGATGAACACCTACGTCATGATTTTGAAGGAGAGCATGGTAGAAATGAAGTAATCCACGTTGAAGACAGTTGGTCTTTTGGCTGTAACTATAGCCTCAATTGCATGGATATTTGGTAAAATGTAGTTTGGTGCTTTAGTATTATGTTGTTGTTAAGGAATCATGGTATGATGTAATGAAATATGTCTTGTGTAATTCTGTTTTGTGTATTCTATGTTAGTGAAGGAAAAATGGATCGTAATTGTACTTAGTTTGGTTTGAATCATGACGTAAACAACAAATCAGAATAATGATTTGAGCAATAAAACAGAAAAATGACTTAATTCACTAATGGCCGTTGAACCTTCCAATTGTTATACAAAATATTTTTTGAATTATGAGTGTCAATAAAAGCATGAATAATGACACTTAAACGTGAATCATAAGACATTACAAAATACATGACAATCTAACATAACTATAGCCAATACTTATCAGCCCTAATCGAGCATTGGTCATTCCTAGACATAAACACAACCAACAATAGTATAAGGAAGAGTTCCTTGTGTTCCTTGTGTAGGCTCTTGTATTGGATGTGTTAGTGTGATGGTTTCAGCTCCACCCTACAGTCATTCATTACAGTTGAATCAATCAAAACATGTAAAGGATATCAGATACAGTCAATCAAAACATCACATACCTTTCAAACAACATTAGATCATTTTTTATTTTTTGGAAACTTCTTACATCCTGCTGCATTGTGGCATGGTTCATGATATTTTTTGCAATGCATTACACGGTCTTTGCTTCTTAGTTTAAGTGCCTCGTGTTTTCCTTTCTTCTGTGGGAAAATCTTCTTTTGATCCTTATTTCTACCAGGTGGATTAGGAGGATGTGGTGCAGTCACCGACACGTATTGTTCCTTTTAGACCTCACTATGGAAATAAGGAGAAACAAAATTAACCACATCCTTACCAGCATCCAAGATTGCTTCGTAGGCATTTTAACAAGGAATTCCCTTGAGCTACCACTTCATGCACGAGCATTCCTTTCTCTCTGGAGTCAAGTTCCCATAGAATATCATAGGCGTAATGACTGATCTTTTGCTGCCATCTTCCAACTTTCTCATTCTTTTTGGTGATCCAAGCTATCACTTGCCTCCTTATCGCCTCCATCATTGGTATTAAAGCCTTTGCTCTTTCTTTCACAATTGTCACATTAAAAGACTCAGTTGCATTATTATCAACGTCCTCACAGCAACTTCCAATTTAGAAAAATGATATACACCAAGTCTGCAGTTCTTCCCTCATCACATCATCATAAAGATATTGACTAGAATCTCGGATTCGCGTCAACTTACTTCCAAAATCTGAAGGGTTGTAACACCAAGATAGATTCCATATAAGAGCTTTCAGCCGCTCGTTTGTTGAGTGTGCTTTCTTCAAATTCTCCACGATGTGCTTCACACATAACTAGTGTTCTACATTTGCAATTTCAATCTTGACAACATTTATAATGGCCTGCAAAACACAACTCAGTTAGTACTATAAGAAATGACATAAGCTTTAGAATAACAATAAAAATCAGAAGCAATATTACCTTTGCACGGTTAGCTATAATGACATATTTTTTCACATTTAGTAGATTCAAATCATTCTTAAGTAATCTTAGAAACCAATTCCAATTTTCGCATGAATTTTGGCCCATGCAACCGGATAAATCTGATTGTTGGCATCATGACCAATAGTTGTGAGTAAGCACCCTTTCATTGTTTGCTTCAAGAAAGTTCCATTGATGCTAATGATTGTGCGACATCAGTAAAATGCCTCCTTTAATGCTCCGAGACAAACATAAAACCGCCTGAAATCATCTTCTCCAGCACAATTTCTAATTGTGTCAACTACTGCAGTGGTCCCTAGGTTCGGAAGCTTCAACTCAATTGCATACCCTCTAATGTGTGCGAATTACTTCGCATACTCATCCCCCACCGACTTCAAAGTCGTAAGTCTTCCTCTCTAAACTTGGAAAATAGTGCTTGTAATTCCCCATTGGTCTCTTATGTTAGCTTGAATGTCAAGAGCCATATAGTTTATATTCATTCTCAGCTTGTCGAGAAGCAATCTTGCAACCACAGGGCTTTTGAGGAGCTTGCATTTTGTACTCGCACTACAGATATGGTAGTCACACTTGTTCTTCACAATCCCAACACTCTTCGAATGTTCACATGAAAAATAGACCCTCCACTTGTATTCTTTGCTTGGAGCACACCGGAAGCTCATTTTATCCTTCTCTCATCTATCTTATTTGATATTTTTATTATTTTTTAAAACGTAATTCAACACATCCTCTTTGAACTTAAAAGCTTTGAAGAACATTCTCCCATGACCTAGCTTATCACCAACTAATCCAAACATAATCTTTCTATCTCTAGCCACAACCGGATCCTCAAACTCGTCATCACTCTCTGGTATAGTATTTCTACCAATCCTAAACTCATCAACCCAATTAGCCACAAATTTTTCCACCTCAAACTCAAACCTCTCCAAGATGTCTTCTTCATCCTCTTCAATATCTGGTTCTTTCCTCTGCCTTTTTCACCTTCTTTTTCTTCCTCTGCGTCTTCCTAGTTACCCATTGATTCATTTTCATCATCGTCAAACGTGTCCATCATCTTCGACATCAAACTCCAAGTCTGCTTCATCTTCCTCGCGAATAACAAAATTTGGGCCAGATGGATCGCTAGCTTCTCCATTCTCCACGTTATTATCCACGCTCTTCGTATTCAACTCACTTGATATGGCACGAAAACCCCAATTCCAGTTGAAATTCCAAGTCCACGAAGAAGCCACGCAGAACCCTAGTTTTAAAGAAACCCCAAATAAATTTTGTTTAAGTTGGAGAAGTGAGTGAGAAACGACGACGTTTTTTCTTTCGTTTCTTCTTTAGTTTATCGGCCTTAATCGATGTAGTTTTTGTTTGTTGGAGATTAAAATTTTAAAGACAAAGCGACGTCGTTTGTGTGTTGTAGATTCCAATTTTTTTGCCGAAAATGATGCAGTTTATGTGTTTTAGATATTCAAATTTTTTGCCCAAAATGTCGTTGTTTTGTCGTGTTGAAGAATAATTTTTTTTACCCAAAACGATGCAGTTTTGGTCCGAAATGCAAAAACTAAACGCTACAGTAAATACTATTTACTGCTCAATTAGAAGTGTATTAGACAAGTTAAGCATATTATTTGATGTGGTAAAACAAAGCATAAAAAAGTTTAGGACATGAAATAATTAGGCCATATTGTAGGTTTTTCCAATAAAGAATAAATAAGTACAAGGAAAAATAATGCACAACCCTAATTAATAAACATAAATTTAATAAAGAAATATTGACAAAAAATAGAAAGAAATTTAATAAAATATATATTTATGTGATATATAAGTTATATATATAATGTATTTTGGGGATTTATCTTATAAATTAAGTTTTATCCATCCAATTATTATTTTTTTGTTACAAAAATTCAAAAAAAATTATTTGGGATATATATGATTCACTTGTAAATATATTTTTCTGATATCACAACACAAAGTTAAATACCATTCATTTAGTTTCATATTACTTGCCATTCTAGACTAAACTTTTTTGTTTTATTTTAGTTGTTATTTTCGTTTTCCAATTTAATTTTCAATATAAAATTATCTTATTTCTTATTAAATATTTTAATTAATTTATGTTATTTGTGCAATAAATCAATAAAGTGTTGTGCAGGACAAGTGCGATTTTGATAAAAAAGCGTGACAAAATAATCATAATTGGTGAAATAGATTAGTGTGGGACAAAAAAGAATATTGTGGTGCAAATGGCTATTAGTCTAGTGGCAGGCGGTAAGTTCATTTAAGGCAGCATATTTGCATAACCCGGGATCGAGTCCTCCTGCCTACATTATGTAGGAATTTGGCTATTGGCCTGGCCAGTTGTGGCCCAATATAATCTGTCGTTGACAAAAAAATACTAATTAAATATCTTATATATTAAAGCAGAAAATATTTTCATTTTAACTGTGTTATAAACTATAAGATAAATTTATTATATGATGTATAACAATTCTTAAAATATGATTATGATGGTTTTTGTTATAATTTTTTATATAAAAACTAAAAAATAATAAAGATTTAAGAGAAAAAATCAGAAAAAATAATAAAAATTTATCAGTTATAAATTTGGTTTTTGATATACTTTTGGTTCATGTTTGGATTTAGTATTCCGAGTACATAAATGTAAGACCCTTTCTGGTTTTTTTCAAGTTTGGTATTTCTAATTCGGTATTGTGGTTCATTTGATTTAAGATTTATTTGAGTATTTTTGTTTATCGGATATGTTTCGGTTCGGCATAGATCGAATTTGACTTTGGGTACGTTTTATATAAAAATTTTAAGTGAACAAAAAATTAATAGAAAATTTCTAAAATGCTAAAATTTGGTTTTTAATATGGTTTGGATTTGGTTTTTCGAATACATAGATTTATGAATCATTTGGATATTTTATCGGTTTTGGTTTCTCTAATTCAGATTGATTTTGGTTTGGGTTTTGGACCTCTAGTACAACATGTCAAAAATAATATTTTAAAATATAAACGCAAGTCACGAACACAGATTACTTAGATAATCAAACTCCGTAATATAACATGGGTGTAATTCTAGTTTTAGATTAAAATAAAAGTATGATTCAGATTCATTAGTAATATAATGACGTTTTGTTGAACACATTATTACTTTCGCGGGAGAGAAACAGACCGCATGTCATATATGGAGTAACCGCGGGACGTCAGCATTGTAATCCTCATGGTGTTCATAGAAAAAAAAAAAAAAATTTAAACGTGGAACCAATCACTTTATGCCACGTGGCAATCCCTAAGAACCCTTCCTTTTTGAACCTCCAATGTTGATGTCCTTAATAAGAGACGAAAAGAAAGAACAAAAGAAATATTATTTTATTATTTGCGGTTTTCTCCGACCCGTCCCGCTTTGTGATTATTAATCTGATTGGTGAAATTTTATATATTTCTCTACAAATCCGCGAATCACTTGTCACCATGTCACCAATCACACATTTAATGTCCCAAAATTAGTTAACAAAAAATATGACTGAAAATTCGGACTAGATAGTGGTATGGACTCTCGACAGATATTGTCCGACTCACGTTAGTATAATCAGATTAGATTAGTTGAG
>JAKUCM010000283.1:0-70390 GCA_023374145.1 Lepidium sativum | reverse complement strand
ATGCCCATCTCAAATATGTGGAGAATCAGCAAGGATCTTCATCAACTACAAAACAAACCGGACAACTACCTGGAAAAGCTGTTCAAAACCCTAAGGAGTATCACGCCAACGCCATTACACTCCGTAGTGGCCGCGAATTGCTAATCCGTGCTGAATCGATAGAGAACACTGAGGACAGTGTCCTTCAGGAAGGGGAGGATGATTTGGTCAAAGAACAGACAGAAATCAGCACAGAAAAGCCAAAATCTATGACACTCGACCAAGATACTCGAGCACCACCTGCTCGAGTGTCAGAGACGCAGCCCAAAAACACAACTGACGTACAGAAAGACCCAAAACCATTCGCTCCACCTCCTTTCAAACCATAACTGCCTTTCCCACATAGATTCAAAAAGTATGTTGCAGACAAGTACAAGGCTCTCTTTGAAAAACAGATGAGGGACGTTGAAGTAAAAATACTGATTCTGGATGCCTTTATGCTAATGCCCCCTTATCAAAAGTTTTTGAAGGATGCAGTCAAAGACAGAACACAAGAAGTCGAAGAGATGGTTGTGCTAACACATGAGGTCAGTGCTATTATACAAAGAAAAGTTGTGCCTAAGAAGCTTGATGATCCATGAACATTCACAATCCCATGATCCCTTGGACCTCTCACATTCAGGAGTTGCTTATGTGATTTATGAGCATCGATCAGCCTGGTGCCTCTAACAGTCGCAAAACGATTAGGGTTCGACAAGTACAAGTCTTGTAAGATATCTTTGGTACTAGCTGACAGATCGGTTAGGATTCCACGTGGAATTCTAGAAGACTTACCAGTTCGGATCGGAGGAGTAGAAATCCCTACGGATTTCGTTGTTCTAGATATGGGAGAAGAACCAAAATACCCCTTGCTATTTGGTAGGCCTTTCTTAGCCACTGCAGGAGCTGTGATCAATGTACCAAAAGGAGAAATCGAACTCAATCTGGGGAAAGATTTCAAGATGACTTTCAGCATCAGTGATATAATGAGAAAACCAACCATTGAGGTGCAGGAAATAGATGATCTCTCAAAGGATCTGTTTAGGGAATTGATAGAGAAAGATCACCTCGGTACTGCTTTGATAAAAGACGGTTGTGATGGATACATATACGAAGAAACTGAGGTCTACAAAGGCTTGTTGGACTCTTGCAAATCACTGAAAAGTGAAAAACAGTTCGAGACCTTACACTCGACCTCAACACTCGAGCAAGCAGAGCTCGAGCATCCCGATTTAGCCTCTGGAAATCAACGCTCGACCACAACACTCGACCACACCAAGGTCGAGTGTCAGATCGAGGACGACTGGTCGGAGCTCAAATCACCAAAAGTGGAACTCAAACCACTCCCCTCCGGGCTCAAGTACGCATTTCTTGGATCTAACTCTACTTATCTAGTAATAGTATATAATGCATTGAGTGATGATGAGTTAGACATGTTGCTTTCTGAATTAAGGCGGTTTAGAAAAGCCCTAAGATATTCACTGTCTGACATTAGAGGGATCTCTCCCGACTTGTGCACACATAGAATTCACCTTGAAAATGAATCTTATTCTAGCAGGGAACCTCAAAGGAGATTGAATCCAAATTTAAAGGAGGTTGTTAAAAAGGAAATT
This sequence comes from Lepidium sativum, assembly GCA_023374145.1. Classification (NCBI taxonomy): domain Eukaryota; kingdom Viridiplantae; phylum Streptophyta; class Magnoliopsida; order Brassicales; family Brassicaceae; genus Lepidium; species Lepidium sativum. The sequence continues at coordinate 68,759 of JAKUCM010000283.1, read as the reverse complement.
TTGAAACTGTTGGATGCTGATATAATTTACCTTATTTCTGATAGCAAATGGGTATCTCATGTGCATTGTGTGCCTAAAAAGGGAGGGGTCACTGTCATTAGGAATGAAAAAGATGATTTAATCCCAACTAGAACTGTTACAGGACATAGGTTGTGCATTGATTTTAGGAAATTGAATTCTGCATCTAGAAAAGATCATTATCCTTTGCCATTTATCAATCAGATGCTAGAAAGGTTGGCTAATCACTCATATTACTGTTTCCTTGATGGATATAGTGGATTTTTCCAAATCCCTATACATCCAAATGATCAGGAAAAAATAACCTTTACTTACCCTTATGGTACATTTGCATATAGGAGAATTCCATTTGGTCTTTGTAATGCACCTGCTACTTTTCAATGTTGCATGACTTCTATATTTTCGGATCTGATTGAGGAGATGGTTGAAGTGATCATGGACGATTTTTCTGTCTATGGTTCTTCCTTCTCCTCTTGTTTGTCGAACTTGTGCAGGGTTTTATCCAGGTGTGTTGAGACGGATCTCGTGCTTCATGGTGAGAGAAGGCATCGTTCTAGGTCATAAGATTTCAGAGAAGGGCATCGAAGTCGATAAAGCCAAAATAGAAGTGATGGTTCAGCTGCAGCCGCCCAAAACAGTCAAAGACATTAGGAGTTTCTTGGGACATGCAGGATTTTATAGGCGATTCATCAAAGACTTTTCAAAAACTGCTAGGCCTCTAACTCGTCTCCTTTGCAAGGAAGCAGATTTCGTCTTTGACGAGGAATGCCTCAAGGCTTTTGTCGAACTTAAAGAAGCCTTGATAATAGCACCAATAGTTCAAGCACCTGACTGGAACCTCCCTTTTGAGATAATGTGTGGCGCTAGTGACTATGGTGTTGGAGCGGTTCTGGGACAGAAGAAGGATAGGAAACTGAATGTGATCTACTCTGCTAGTAGAACACTAGACGAAGCCCAAGTGAAATATGCCACCACAGAGAAGGAATTGCTTGTAGTCGTGTTCGCTTTTGAGAAATTCAGGTCCTACCTGGTTGGATCGAAAGTCATTGTGCATACTGATCATGCAGCTCTAAGATACTTGATGAAAAAGAAGGATGCTAAGCCTAGACTACTTAGGTGGATTTTGTTGCTGCAAGAATTCAACATGGAGATAGTCGATAAACCTGGGATTAAAAACGGTGTTGCTGATCACTTATTGAGGATACAGGTTGAAGAAACCCTTCCAATGAATGATTCTATGCCTGAAGAACAACTGTTGAGTTTTTCCATCAAACACTCGACCATGACACTCGAGCACCACCTGCTCGAGTGTCGGACCCACAATCAGAAAAAGTGTTTCTCGATCGGATCAAGATTTGTGGGAACTTGCTTACCATGGTATGCCGACTTGGTTAACTATTTGGTCGGAGGAGAGCTGCCTAAGACTTTGAATTATCCTCAAAGGAAAAAATTCTTCAGGGATGTAAGGCAGTATTTTTGGGATGAACCTTATCTTTACAAGCAAGGATCTGATGGACTGTTCAGAAGATGTGTATCAGAAGAAGAAGTCAAGGGAATATTGGAGCACTGCCATGGATCTACTTATGGAGGACACTTTGCTGCATCCAAAACAGCACAAAAGATTCTTCAATCCGGGTTATGGTGGCCATGGATTTTCAAAGACTACCAAGAGTTTATATCTAGATGTGATTGCTGTCAAAGAATGGGTAGTATAAGCAAGAGGAATGAGATGCCGCAGAATCCGATCTTGGAAATAGAAGTGTTTGACTATTGGGGAATCGATTTTATGGGACCATTTAAGCCTCCTTCTTTAGGGAACAACTACATTGTGGTTGCTGTGGATTATGTCTCTAAATGGGTAGAACCTATTGCAGCTCCTACAAACGATGCAAAAGTGGTACTTAAGCTTTTCAAACACATAATATTTCCCAGATTTGGTGTACCAAGAGTTGTGATCAGCGATGGAGGATCCCACTTTGTCAACAAGGTTTTCGAGAATTTGCTTAGGAAACATGGGGTTAAACACAAAGTGGCAACTCCTTATTATCCTCAAACCAGCGGACAAGTCGAGGTTTCTAATAAGCAGATTAAATCGATTTTGATGAAGATAGTTCGGCCGCCAAATTAGATGATACTCTTTGGGCCTATAGGACTGCTTTCAAAACACCTATTGGGCGCACACCTTTTCAACAACTTTATGGAAAGTCCTGCCATTTGTCAGTAGAACTAGAGTACAAATCGATTTGGGCAACTAAACTCCTGAATTTTGATATCAAGACAGCACAAGAAAAGAGGCAGATGGATCTACATGAGCTTGAAGAAATCAGACTTGAAGCTTATGATAGCTCAAAAGCATACAAAGATCGCACAAAGGCAGCTCACGACAAAAAAATCCAGCGGAAAACAATCGAAGTTGGTGATCAAGTACTTCTTTTTAACTCAAGACTCAAGCTGTTTCCCGGAAAACTACGATCAAAGTGGTCTGGTCCGTTCAAAGTACTGCAAGTTTTACCTTATAAAGCAGTCACTTTAGCCAACAGCAATGCGGAAAGATTCACTGTGAACGGTCATAGAGTTAAGCCTTATTTGGCCAACTGCACGATTCCCGAGGGAACTTTGGTTCTGCTCGATGAACCGCCTCCTCTCCAATAAATAGGAGGAAGTTGAGCTTGAGACTATAAACAAGCGCAGTTGGGAGGCAATCCGAAAGGTATCCTCTGTATATACATTCAATTTTTTTCAGCATGTTTAACTTCTTTAGGTATATTTGTTATTTTTCATTTTTACTTGCATCTATTTCGTCTTACATGCACTTTGATGGTTTTTTATACTCTTTTACATGAAAGTGGGGCCCAAATAGGTCAGGTGGGGTCGGAACCGACAAGATGGGACAGCACTCGACCACGCCTGGTCGAGTGTCCCACTCGAGTGTCAGCCATCACTTGGTAGACTGACACTCGACCAAACCTGCTCGAGTGTCAGGCTCGAGCGTCCCGCCATCATGCCTATTCACATGCCTCCAAGCCTATAACTGCCAAAGCTGAGAAAGGGGAGACATTTACTCTGAAAAATGGGTTAAATCTTTCTTTAATGCAATATCTTTTATATTTAATTCAAAAGATTTGATTTAATCCAAGTTCAAATTTTGAATTTGAAAAGATTCCCCCTTTGTCTTTCCTCCTCTATGAAAGGAGGAGGAGCCTCTCTCCTTTCATTCACATGAAATACACTCTCTCTCTAACATTTCTCTCTGTTTTTCTCTCTTTACAGAACCAAATCGTCTCTCTCTCTGTCCATCCACTACACTCGACCATTTCAACTCGAGTGTCAAGGTCGAGCGTCACAACACTTACTCTTTTTCCGATCAACTCTCACTATGACTGACGGCAAAACCAACAAGGCTAACCTCCTCCGCCTTAGAGCCAAGAATAAAGCTCGATTGAGAAGAAATCATGCCGAAGGAGAGTCTTCTAAGAGCACGAACAAACCGAGCAGAAAGGAGAAGAGAAGGTTAGAAGTTCAATCTGAGAATGAATCGGAGGAATGAAGAGAGTACATGGATAAGGACGATATGGATCCAGACCTCATCGAAGAGACACTTCGTGAAGATGGATACGGCGAGAGAGAGGCTGCGGAGCCAAGAGAGATAATCCTTGCTGGAAAGAGATAGAAAGAGATGAAGGCACAACTCGGCAAGGGCACTAAACAATCTGCAGAGGATGGATTTCATAGGGACCCGCTATCCATGCAAGAAGGCACTGACCGCAATGGGAATAGCCAGAGATGTGGATCTCATGTTACAATACTGTGGGCTGTCCACATTTGTGCAATATCCGCAGCGAGCATACAAGGAGGAGACTCTACAGTTTTTGGCGACGGTTCAGATCGTTCTATACGATGCAGAAAACGAGAGTCTCCAAGAAAGGCAAGGTGGCGGTTACATCTTCTTTGCGATTATAGGAAGAGACTATCGAATGACTTTCAGAGAACTTAGAGACCTTTTCGAGTTCCCAAGAGCCGAGTCCAAGAACTATGGACCGGATTTCGATAGAGCAGAGTTGGATGATGTGTGGCGGTCGATAGCGTCAACAAGGAGCAGATTCTCATCTTCTCGATATAAGGCGTCTCTAATCCGAAACCCAGCCTTGAGGTACTTTCGAACGATCCTTGCAAATACATTTTTCTCACGTTTTACTACTGGAACAATCAATCTAGGAGAAATGGAAATGCTGGTGACTGCTCTCAAGGACATCGTTGGTACAAAGAGTGACGGATCCCCGATTATCGGAGATCGGAACAGCGCTAGTCTAACCATCCAGTTTGCAAACCAGTTGGTCACATATCGCGATTGGGCAAGGGACAATAAGACTGGAGGACGTGATGGTAAGATCACGATTGGTGGACTAGTCACATGCATTCTGGAGAGATGTAATGTGCCAATCGATGAGACAGAATTGGCTGATCCTCGATTCATGAACATCGATCACTTAAGGAGAAGCCAATTCTTGGCCGCGACTGAGGTTCGAGGTAAGCTCCTTTACTCTTTTCATCATTTGCTTAGACCAAATGCTTTTCTACTCTTGCTAAACAGGGAGTACACGTCGATAAGGATGGGGCAGAACACGGATTTTAATCCGCCTTTAGAAGCCTTGTACGATCCCAATGGCCCTCAGCAAAGTTCATCTCTAACAAACAGCGATGAAGTGGATCCTGAGGCGTATTGTTTTGAAGAATACACGATGCCACCACGTCAAGGAGAACCAGTCCGAGAAGCACACAAGCACATAAGCGTGTTGCAAAAGATGAACAAATGGCTGATAAAGAAGGTGAAGAAGCTGACTGCAAGCGACGAAGCTAGAAGGCAGGAAAACGAGGATCTAAGTAGAAGAGTGGCTGTTTTAGAAAGAAACAGCGGTCCACCACCACCACCGCCAACTATTCTCCCAAGAAGAGCCTCTGTGTCCACGGATCGTGAAAGACAGCACCAACCCGCACCAGCTAGACACTCCTCTGCAAACCCCGCAGCCTTCTCATACAGAAGACCTTTTGATGCAGCTGGGGCAAGCTCGAGTCAGCCGCTCGAGCAACAACTGATCGAGCATCAATCCGAACACTCGACCGAAACGCTCGAGCAAGCTGAGCTCGAGCGTCAGAGGCACAATGACCACTACATGGAAATCATGCGGAATGTGGCAGCCGACTACTGGAACCACTAGAGAGGTACCAAAAACCCTTCCTTTCATTGTAAATACCATTGCATATTTTTCACTTGACTTGCTGGTCTAGGATCCTCTTTCGGACTTTTATACACACAAGGGACTGTGTGATTTAAGTTTGGGGGAGGGTTCTAGAGGATATTTGACTTTGTTTTCTGTGATTCTTAGTTTTTGATCGTTGCATTACATATAAGGCATAGAAAAACCAAAAACATTTTCTTTAGCATATTTTTAGATTGCATATCATCTAAGGCATAGAAAACCCATAAAAATTTGAAAAAAAATCAAAAAAAGCATTAGTCAAAAACAGAGTGTTCATGTAGCTGCATTGCATTCATATAAGAATGAGTCTAGAGTTTCGGAAATCATCTTGCTAAATAGACAGACTTGCTAGGTTGATTGGCTAGTAACCATAGTGAACTCTTAGACTTGCGTTTTTCCCTCTTGAACACTGATTGGTAGATTATTGACCTTTGAAACCAATACTTAGGTTGTGTCTCAAAAAGAACCAGATTTGTTGCCTCATAATCGAATTCTATTTTTTCCAAATTAGGGGCTTGAGATACATTGCATAAGATCCTTCCTTAGGTTCAGCTAGCTAAGTAAAAAGAAAAGCATAAGATGAATATAGAATCATCCTTCTCAACTCGGCTCAAATAATATGGTCTAAGATGAACGGGGATTGTGCGTAAACCCATACCTTCTTGTGTTCATCAATAAAACCATTTCGATATCGCCTAAGATAGACCAGAACTGTGCGTAAACCCATACTTTTTCGTGTCCTATTAATAAAGCTAATACATCAATGCCTAAGGTGAACCGGGACTGTGCGTAAACCCGTACTTTTTCGTGTCTCATTGATAAAGCTGAAGCTAATAAAAACGAGTAGGAGTTGAGAAGTGATCGAAAATGCTTAATCCATACTGACTACCTGAATTTGAGGAAGTTGAATCCTAAGGTCTTTGATCAATAGCCCCTCTTGCGGACTGCACTTAAAAGAAATAGGTTTCAAATTTGAGTTTCTTAAGAGTCCAACTAAGTGTTAGGAAATATTCGGTTTTTATGCTAAGCCTTGATGAAAGTAAATTGTGGTTCTTACAAAGGTATGAGGGTTCACTTGTGGATTACGGTTTTTCAGTTTGATAAGTCGTTTGTTTAAGTAAGATGTTCCCATTGTCAGCAACCTCTCTTCCTTCTTAGATCGATGCATATTTTCTTGAAGGCAAGCAAAGACTAAGTTTGGGGGGAGTTGATGTGTCTGCATTTTACCACATTTTAGGACCATTATTTAGCATGTTTTGCATTCATACTTGCATTATTATCATTTTTTAGGTTCTTTTAGGCATAATTTTCATACTTAGTGTTGGGCATTGCATACATTGCATAAAAGGTATTTTTAGGCTCTTTTTGGAGCTTTTCATGGAGTATTTCGGACTACAAGAAGACAAATGAAGAATCGTCTGGCCTAAAGTTGAAGTTCAAGATGTGAACTAGAAGATTTGACACTCGAGTTTTGACACTCGAGCATGACACTCGACCATCACTTGGTCGAGTGGATTTGCGGACCAGAACTAAGACTTTTGACGAGGATGACTTCTTGGGCTTCTCTATGAAAAAAGGCCCATCAATACCTACTTGTGCAAGCCCAACAACTATTTTAGGATTTTTTCTATTTTCTTTTCTTAAGGTAATTTCCTTTTCACTTTTTAAGGAATTTCTCATTTTCTTTTCAGGGAATTTTCCCTTTTTCTCTTTAAATATTTTTTCCTTTTTCTTAAGATCTTTTGATCTATAAATTGTACTAGAATTTCCAGTTTCAATATATAATCTTTTCCAGCAAAAATCTCGAGTTCTCTCTTAATAGCAATTTACGATTTTCAGTCTTAAGTTTATGCAATTGATTTTCGATTTTGAGTCTATGTTTTACTTCATGAATTCTGAGTAAGTTAGTCTAGGGTTCTTGAGGAAAGGGTGAGATTAGGGGAAAACTTAGGGATTTCCAGATTTGTTTATGTTTGATTAAGGTCTTAGATCTCTTTAATTTAAGTATTCTTAATGCTTGTTTCTTTCTGATCAATTGAAATTCGATGTTTTGGTGAATCCCCCCCGAGAGGCGTTTGGGGAATCACTTGAACATATTTAAGTTAAGATAACATCTTCCTAGCTCAAGAGATTGATTTTCTAGGGTGTTATTAGGCTTTGTAAGGTCCATACTTAAAGCCTCTTGAATTTCCAATCGTTGGGCGAGAGTCAAGTCAGGTTGTCTTTTAGGAGAGGTCCCATTGCGCGAGAGCGAATGTGATTACTTTGTGATTCCTTGCTTAGAGGTCATCTAAATAGGTTGATAAATAAGTCTGGAACCCCTAGGAATACCCTAATCATTGATCCTCAACCTCGAGAACCCTTTTTTTCTTCTATTGAATTTTAGTGATTTTAATACTCTGCTTTTAGGTTGAGATTCTGTGTTGCACTTCATTTTGTTTTACTATTGCTTTATTTTTAATGCTCTGTTTTTACATTCTATTTTCATGTCTCGTTTTTAGCATTCTGTTTTAGGATTTTGTATTCACCTAGTTTAGACAACTGCTCACTAAATCAACTCTGGCTTAGATTAGGATAAGTAGATTACATCTTGATTGCTAGTTACTCTCCCAGTGGATTGACACCATACTGTACTACAATTGATTAGATAAACAGTTTGGTATTTGAAAAAACACCGTAAAAACCTGTTTATCAACCTCACCAATAAGCTTCAAGCTCGTTATGTCCCTTCTTTGTTCTAGGTTGCCCAATATGCATTAAGGCTATCACTGTATTGACCTACAAACTTGCAAAATAATAATATCTTGTCATGTCACTTTTGACAAAAATTAATTCCCATACACAGCCACCAAAACACCCTCACACTCCCCAGATTTTCTCGATACATAAACAGAACCACCACCAATACAAAAACAGTACCTTACTTCCATCGTTGCTCCAACACCATCTCAAAACACTCAAATATCAACTTCTCTGCCCCCTGTTGAAGCTCGACCTCAAAACAGAATGGTTACTCGACTTCGACAAGGTATCTGAAAGTGTAAACACATTCTCTCCCTCAATGCCTCATCAACCTCTTCACTCTCAAAAAGCTATAAGCAAGCGCTAAACGATAACAGTTGGAAAACGTCAATGACTAAAGAAAATGATGCTTTAATTAAAACTAAGACTTGGACTTTGGTACCAAGACCTGCATGTGTTAATGTTGTAAACTCTATATGGTTATTTAAGGAAAAATATAATGATGATGGCTCTTTGTCTAGATACAAGTCCAACTTGGTAGCAAATGGAAAGTCACAAGAACAAGGCATTGACTTCGATGAGACATTTAGCCCCGTGGTTAAACTAACCACAATATGAGCAGTGTTACACATGGTTGTGGAGAAACAATGGCCCGTCATACAGCTAGACGTTCAAAACGCCTTCTTACATGACATATTGGAGGAATCCGTGTATATGAGGCAGCCGCCAGGATTCGTTGATAGTACACATCCGGACTATATTTGTCTATTCCACAAGGAAATTTATGGATTAAAGCAAGCACCGCGTAATTGGAATGCTCGATTTGCAAGTTACGTCCAAAATATGAGATTTCAACAAAGTAAATGTGACAATTCTCAGTTTGTTTACAGGAAAAGTAGCAACATAGCATATTTATTGTTGTATGTGGATGATATTGTACTCACAACAAGCTGCAGCAATTGATAATTACAACACTAAAACAAGAATTCCCAATGACAGACAGTGGCAAGCTAGACTATTTCCTCTGTGTTGCGGTAGAACAGCTCCGATCTGTTTTTACTGCAAACAAAATATGCAGAGAGCATCATACAAAGAGCTGGAATGATAGACTCAAAAGCTCTTGCGACACCTGTTGACTGGAGCGCCAAACTAGCTGCAGACGAAATACCACATATTGCTGATCTAACACACTATATGAGCCTCGCTGGTCCACATATTGCTGATCCAATACCTAATGTTTACACGTCCGGATATCACATATGCGCTACAGCAAGTTTGCTTGTTTATGCATGATCCACGGGAGAAACATCTCCATGCTCTTCGTCACATCAACCGCTACATCAAAGGCACATCACATCATGGTCTACAACTCACAAAGTCGTCCTCAACACAACTCATAGCATACTCAGATGCCGACTGGGGTGGCTGTCCGACTACAAGGAAGTCTACATCCGGCTACTGCGTCTACCTCAACGACAACCTTGTCTCATGGTCATCAAAACGCCAACCAACAGTTTCCCGCTCTAGTGTAGAAGCTGAGTACAAGGCAATGGCAAATGCAGTGTCCGAGACATGCTGGTTGCGCAATTTTCTGCTCAAACTACACTTCCAATAACAAAAGCGACAATAGGTTTTTGTGATAACATCAGTGCGGTCTATCTCTCGAACAATTTAATCAAACATTAACGCACCAAACATATTGAAATTGACATTCACATTGTCAGAGAGAAGGTAGCTAAAAGCAATGTTAGAGTTCTTCATGTCCCAGCAAAACACCAATATGCAGACATTTTCACCAAAAAATTACCGACACAACTCTTCATTCAATTCAAATCCAATCTCGGCGTTGTTCCACAACCATCGCTTCAACTGCGGGGGAGTAATAGAATATAGAATATTCTTGTTACGGTTTAATAATATCTAGAATAGATTCCTAGTATTAAGAGGATTACCCCAAATCTCTAGAACGATCTCAACAATCTTCCCTGTTTAGATGAATGATAAACACAGAGCTCTGATTAAGCAGAGACTCTTACCTTCAAACACTTTCAACATTGAGTTCATAAACAAGTGTGATTATTATAAATTCAAAGTCTCGTACCAGATATTCTACAGAACACAATAATTCATAATTTTATAAATGTGTAATAATTTTGTATGTTAAATATCTGTAATATTTTATTATTCTTATGTATATATGTTGAAGTTGTCTAACATTTCTAACCAATAGAAATAAAGAAAAGAAAAGAATTACTTACCTTCTTCCTCGTTTCTCCTCTTTCTCTTGTCCTCTCACATTTTTATTTTTCCTTTAATAATATTATAATAATATAAAATATTTTAAATAATTCATTTTATAACACGTTATCAGCACGAGTGCTCCCGTAAGACGAAAGGTAAAATTTTTTTTTTTTCAAATATGTTTTTATACTTTGTTATGATAAGTAAATTGGGGCCATACATATATGCTATTTTAATTTAATTTATATTATTATAATGACCAAAATAGTGTGGGTGATTTATTCACATACAAATATATGTTTGTTCAGGAAAATAAAAGTTGTTTTACCCGAATTGATCGTTATGGAAGGCTATGACTCCTAAGATCAAATATTTTTAAAATGTTCAGAAAAAAATTACAAATTGTTCCAGGAGAACAAATAAAATGTTCTGAAGACATTTACAAAATGTTCCTGAAGAACAGTAAAACAAAATAAAATAAATTTGTCCAGAAGACAAATAATACATTTTAAATTATTATTATTAATTTCTAATATGTGATTATCACTTTATATAATTTGATTAATTCATGATAATGTTAATTTAGGTAAATATTAATTTTTGAAAAATTTACTTTAATTATATTTTCTAACAGTTATGAAAAAATAATAATAATACAAATATATATACCCAACGGCTATAAACACTATTTCCAACAGATACATACAATTTTTTCATCTATAAATACACTCATTTTTCTCTCATCTCTTCACACAAAAAACAAATTTCTTCCCCATCACAAAAATGTTTATTTGGATTTTAATTATTTCTTTGGTTACAATTATTTCTTCAATTTTTGGGCTTTTCGTTTTGGAACACACTCCTGAAGATTTTTCGTATAATTGTTGGTCTGTCTATTTGTGCTTCATATATCCTTCTAGTCGCTTGTTTGTTTGTATTTAGATAATATGTTATTTTGAATTATGTTTTAATAACATTATGTCAAATATTTATAAAATTAAATAATAACATTTTTCTGTTATTATTATGCAGTAAATATGTCATATTTGGCTAAACACGAAATCACCGCCCTTGATATATCGGGAAGCAATTATATGAGATGGCAGTTGCAGCAAAAATGTATCTTAAAGGAAGAAAACTCCTTGATACCATCGGTAAGTCGAAAAGACTTCAGATGAGCAAAGGCTAATGCCATGATATTTTAAGTCCACTATATTCACGATGGTCTAAAAGATGAATATATAACAAATGCAGATCCTGCAGATCTTTAGCAATCACTCAAAGATAGGTTTAATCACCAGAAATATGTGATCTGACCAAAAGCTAAACATGAGTGGTTAAACCTCCGATTCCAGGACTACAAAAGTGTAAGTGAATATAATTCCGCTTTGTTCGGAATCACTTCCAGGATAATGTTATGTGGAGAGAGAATAAGTGATTACGATATGATGGAAAAAACTCTTCAAACATATCATCCTGAAAATGTAGTCCTGGAATAACAATATCGGGCTAAGGTATACACGACGTATCCAGAATTAATGCAAGTTCTCCTTGTAGCAAAACAAAATAATGAACTTGTGATGCTAAACCATCAATCTCGTCCTACTGAATCAGCATCATTCCCAGAAGCAAATGTTACATCATCAAAATACAATAATTATGGACGAGGATGCAGCCGTGGAAATAATCGTGGTCGTGGACGAGTAGGATATGGATGTGGATATGAACGTGGACAAGGAAGAAAGTATCGTCCTAATGATTTCAACAATGAAATAAATAATGAAAGGTCAAAAAGGAAGGAAGTTGGAAAAAGGCAACATGAGGAAAGTTGATATAGGTGTGGCATGAAAGGGCATTGGTCGCGTACTTGCTGTACGGCAAAGTATTTTATCGATCTACACCAAGAGTCACAAAAGAAAAAGGGAAAACAAAAGGAAACCAACTTAGTTTATGGAAATGTTGGACATTCTTTTGATAATGAAGCAGAACCTTCTTTTGACCGTGATGTCGAGCCGCCTTTTGATGGTATAAATAATGATACGTATCTTGATGTGGCTGATTTTGCTGTTGATTCTATAGATTTCAACGAGAGCCAAAGAGACTAAAATCTTCCTGAAGAAGAAATATGACATAATGTATAAATAATTATGGTTGCTCAATGTTGTTTTCTATGTTGTGTTTGTAAAATAGTTTGTAATATAATATAAAGTTTTTTTTATATATTAATGCATCTTTTTCTAAATATTTTCATATCAGAAAATGTTGATATGCGAAAACAAGGATGGAGATATTTGTCTGGCAAATAGTGCTACAACGCACACAATTCTTAAAGATAAAAATATATCTCTTCCCTTCAAATGAAAAATTCCGCTGGAAGCGTGAATACTATATCTAGTAATGCAAAAATTATTATAGGCTCCGGAAGAGCTTGTTTTTCAATGCCAAGGGGAACAAAATTTGAGATAGATAATGCATTATATTCCCCCAAATCATATAGAAATTTGTTGAGTTTCAAAGATATCTGCATAAATGGATACCACGTAGAGACCATGAATAAAGATGGTATTGAGTATTTTTGCATTACATCAATTAATTCGGAAAAGAAAAATATATTGGAAAACCTACCAGCTTTATCCTCCGGAATGTATTTCACAAAGATAAATATGGCTGAATCATATGTTACAGTAAACCCAAAGTTTACGTGTACATTAAAAATCTGGCATGAACGTTTAGGGCACCCTGGTTCAGTCATGATGCGAAGGATTGTGGAAAATACAAATGGCCATTCGCTGAAAAACCTGAAGATTTTTCAAGCAAAAAGAATTTCTCTTTAATGCTTGTTCTTTTGGAAAACTAATAACTCAGCCATCATTAGCCAAAGTTGAGAATGAATCTCTGATATTTCTCGAATGAATACATGGTGATATATGCGGACCTATCCATCCAAAATGCGGGCCATTTAGATATTTTATGATATTAACTGACGCATCTAGTAGATGGTCACATGTGTGTCTATTGAGCACACGAAATATGGCTTTTGTAAAATTCTTTGCCCAAATAATTAGGTTGAGGACACAATTTCCTGATTATACAATAAAGAAGGTAAGACTTGATAACGCAGGTGAATTCCCCTCACAAGCTTTCAGTGACTATTGTATGTCATTATGAATAGATATTGAACATCCAGTTCCGCATGTTCACACACAAAATGGCATGGCTAAGTCTTTTATCAAACGGTTACAAATTATTGCTAGACCGTTAATGATGAGAACAAGACTCCCAATTTCAATATGGGGTCATGAAATTTTGCATGCTGCAGCACTAATTCAAATAAGACCGAGTGCATATTATAAATACTCCCCATTAGAATTAACATCAGGCCACAAGCTAGATATATATCCCATCTCCGTATTTTTGGATGTGCGGTTTATGTCCCTATAGCACTGCCGCAAAAGACAAAAATGGGACCACAAAGGAGATTGGTGATATATATTGGGTATACATCACCAAGTACAATCCGGTATCTGGAACCAAAAACTGGTGATGTGTTTACGGCATGTTTTGTCGATTGTCATTTTAATGAAGATGAATTTCCAGTGTTAGAGGAAGGAACAAAAGAAGCCCCAAAATACATTACATGGTATACACCGTCGTTGTGCCACCTTGATCCTTCTACGAAACAACATGAACTGGAAGTTCAGAAAATTGTGCATTTACAAAATATGGCAAATCAGATACCAGACGCGTTCACCGATACAAAAAGGGTGACAAAATTATATATACCCGCTATGAATGTTCCATCAAGAATTATGGTTCCAGAAGAACAAAATGATGGAAACTTAGCAAATGAGCCTAAGGTTCAGTTGACAAGGGGGAGACCAATGGTATTAAAAGATAAAAATCCCCGAAAGAAAAAGAGTTTGGGAGAAATACGAAATAATGGTCTAGAAGAACCAAATCATACAGAAAAAAGTCTTGAAGACGAAGAAAAAGAAACACATGAGATCTCCATCAACTATACCCAAAACAGAAAAATTTGGGTTAGATATGAAAGAGAAGATGATGATGAAATTTTCTCATTCTCTGTATCAAAAGAAATTGATAATGAAAGTGATGATCAAGATCCAAAATCCATATTAGAATGCCAGAAAAGACATGATTGGGAGAAATGGAAAATGGCAATGACAACTAAATTGAACTCCCTTTATAAGAGAAAAGTTTTTGGATCTATTGTCATAACGCATGAATATGTAAAACCTGTTGGTTATAAATGGGTATTTGTTCGAAAAAGAAATGAGAAAAATGAGGTAACAAGGTATAAAGCCCGACTTATTTCCCAAGGTTTTTCTCAAAGACCGGGAATTGATTATGAAAAAACATATTCCCCGGTAATGGATGCAATTACCTTCAGATTTCTGATGAGCCTAGCAACATCTAAAAATCTAGAAATGCATCTAATGGACTTTGTGATAGCATATCTATATGGATCACTTGACAATGATATATATATATATATATATATATATATATATATATATATATGAAAATCCCAGAAGGATTAAAGATGCATGGAGCATTGATCTCAAAATCCAAAGAAATATGTTCAGTCAAATTACAATGATCACTTTATGGATTAAAACAATCCGGACGCATGTGGTATAATCGCTTAAGTGAATATTTGTTGAGTAAAGGGTATACCAACAATGCATATGCCCTTGTGTATTTATCAAGAAATCTATATATGAGTTTGTGATCATTGATGTATATGTTAATGACTTTAACATAATTGAGACTCAAAAGGAAATCGATGAGACAAGAACTCATATGAAGAAAGAGTTTGAAACGAAAGATCTCAAACATACAAAATTTTGTCTTGGACTCCAGGTCGAGCATCTTCATAATGGAATATTCGTACAACAATCAAATTATACGAAAAGGATCTTAAAAGTCTTTTATATGGATAAAGTGACTCCTTTGAGTACTCCAATGGTTAATAGATCATTAAATATCGATAAAGATCAATTTCGACCTTGTGAAGATAACGAAGAGGAATTAGGTCCTGAAGTACCTTATATGAGCGCTATTGGTGGGCTCATGTATCTTACAAATTGCACTAGACCAGATATACCATTTGCTACAAATCTGCTTGCTAGATACAATTCATCACCCACGCGCAGGCATTGGAATGGAATAAAACATATTTCGTTATCTCCAGGGAACAACTGACTTGGGATTATTTTATAATAAAAATTTGAGTGTCGATCTAGTTGGTTTTGCAGATGCAGGCTATTTATCAGACCCACATAAAGCCCGATCACAAACCGTATATGTTTGCACAATAGGAGGCACTGCAATTCCTTGGCGTTCCCAAAAGCAAACTCTAGTTGCTACCTCCTCAAATCATGCTGAAACAATTGCACTCCACGAAGCATGTAGAGAATGTATATGGCTCAGATCCATGACACAATACATACAAGAAACAAGCGGAATGGTCATAGATAAAGGGCCAACAAAATTGTTTGAAGATAATGCCGCTTGTGTCCCTCAAGTCTAAGAAGATTATATTAAGAGCGACCGAACGAAGCATATCCCCCCATGATTTTTCTCTTACACACGAGAAGTTGAGAAAAATCAAGAAGTGGATATTCAATATATACGATCAGCAGACAATGCAGCAGATCTGGTCATGAAAGCGCTTCCCACTACAACATTCAGAAAACATATTCACAATATCGAAATGCGTCAATTACGAAACTTATGATATCCATCTTTTCAGGAGGAGATTATATCATTGTACTCTTTTTCCCTCGTCATGGTTTTTATCCCACTGGATTTTTCCATGACAAGATTTTTAATGAGACCGTATTTAATATATAATTAACAATAGGTAATTAAGGGGAAGTGTTATAAATATAATAATTACCTATAGTATAGATGTAATAATTGTGTATGTAAATTATCTATATTATTTTATTATTTTTTATGTAATATATATATATATATATGTTGAAGTTGTCTAACATTTGTAACCAATAGAAAGAAAGAAAAGAAAGAAAAGAATTAATTACCTTCTTCCTCATTTCTCCTCTTTCTCTAGTTCTCTCGCATTTTTATTTTTCCTTTAATAATATTATAATAATATAAAATATTTTAAATAATTCATTTTATAACAATAATGATATTTGTGGACTATTGAGATAAGGGAGTTTCAAAGTTCAAAACAATCACGGAAGATTCTCGTGGGTCTCACAAGTACTAGTCTCTGTTTATCTATAAGATATGTGATCTTCATTGAAGAGACTAATACCTGTAATAATGGCTAAAATAGGAGAAGACAAATCTAGATGGAGTCTCGGAGGCATGACTGCACTTGTCACCGGTGGCTCTAAAGGCCTCGGGTTAGTCCCGATGCTTCTACCTTACCCACTTTCTTTCTAAAGTTCAATGATGATCTGAGATCTCAAATTTCAATTATAGATGGAATTATATGGATCTTCTGATTTTAGTCAACAAAACCTTATAAAGAGAAAAGTTTGATGATGTATAAACTCATATTGCAATTTGAATAGAGAAGCTGTGGTGGAGGAACTAGCAATGCTGGGAGCAAGAGTCCACATATGTGCCAGAGACGAAACTCAGCTTCAAGAACGCTTAAGTGAATGGCAAGCAAAAGGATTTCATGTCACAACTTCTGTCTGCGACGTTTCTTCTCGTGACCAAAGAGAGAAACTCATGGAAACTGTTTCCTCTCTTTTCCAAGGAAAACTTAACATCCTCGTAAGTTTTATCATTTATGCGTAAGAGCAAGATCAAGTGATTTTTGTTGTTTGGATTGGATCTATAATGCATAAATACATAGGTAAACAATGCGGGAACATGTATAACAAAGCCAACTGTAGAATTTACAGCAGAAGATTTCTCATTTTTGATGGCTACGAATCTCGAGTCAGCTTTTCATCTTTCGCAACTCGCACATCCTTTGTTGAAAGCCTCTGATTCAGGAAGCATCGTGCTCATGTCCTCCGTTTCAGGTGTTGTGCATATCAATGTTGGATCTATCTATGGAGCAACCAAAGGTACCATCCACATATATATATACACATATATACAGACACATCCTTCAAGATAAGAACAATTCTAGTGCGTATAGGGAATTTAGTATAAACCCCTCAACTATTGCCAGATAGAGTATTTAACCCTCAATTATTTTAATAGATTTTAAACTTCTCAAGTTTGATATTGCAAAAGTATTACAATGTGTGTTTTGGTTGAAGGAATAAAACCTTGCGCTGTTTTAGTGAAACAAATACAAACGTTATGTTGTTTCACTCGAAAGCTATATATTATTTTAATTTAAATAATTTTAAAATTTTATTATTTTATACATTAGTTATCAAATCTTAATAATTGATATTAGACAAAAAAACATAAAATACAATATCATCAATTTTATTTTAAAATAATAATAATATATTCATTAACATCATTTTTTTTGTCAACATTAACATTACGTTTAACAAATCATATTATACATATATACTTATGTTATACAAAATTTTTTCTAGACATTAAAAATATTATTGGTGTAATCAGTTGGGAGTTGACATGAATTTTCACGCTAATTTCTTTTTTCAAATACATGTAAATTTAAATATTTCAATTTTATTTTTAATTTATTTTTAGTAAACATATGAGTTTAACATAGAAACATAGACATTTTACTATTTTATATATTGTTTTTATATAAAAAGTTATAAACACAGAGAAATAATGTCTTATGTAAGTATGTTGCAAATATCTTTGTATACAAACTTTTTTGAAAATTTTATTTTATATATAACATGAACTTATTTTTATGTAGAGATATGATATGTAATAACAAATAATAATAATATTTCCAACCAAAACAAATAGCATAATAGTTAAAAGAGTATAAATTTACACACACATAAAACAGAGATTTAGTATACATCATAACTGTTTTTTACAAGTTCTTTCTTTCCATAAATGTATTTTATATTAGTTTCATTTCCTTAAATCAAACATTTTAAAAAAAATTAAAATAAGAAAAATTAAAGTAAATACGAAATTAAATCTCATTTATAGTTTAAAATAGTATTAAACCAAAAAACATTTGTTCTTATCTATTTTTTTAGGATTTTCTAGATAATTTTAAAAATTATGTGCTAATTATATTTCCTTTAAAAAAATTATATAAAAAACGAATTTATTATAGAAATATGTAAAATTTTATATAAAATGGAAACTTTATAATCAACCATGTTAAAATTTAAACGTGGTGTTAACACGTAACTTTTCTTTAAAAAATCATTCCTATAATAATACATACCATTTTTGTTAATTTTATTTTTATAGGATATGAGTTTAACAGTTAAAAGAAAAGTTAAACTAAATACAAATTATATCTCATTATAGTTCAAATCAGTATTAAATCAAAACAAATTTGTTCTTATCTAATTTTAGATTTTTTTAGATAATTTTAAAACGAAAGTGATAATTATATTTCTTTTAAATAAATTTTTAATAAAAAATTAAACTAAAATCGAATTTAGTTAAATATATATATATATATAACTTTATATGATTTACTATGTTGTAATCAATCATGTTAAAATTAAATGTAGAGTTGACACATAAGCTTTGATTTAAAAATCACTTCTCTAATAATATATAAAATGGTACTGTTAAGGATTGGATTTTTCATTTCCAGAATCAAATTTAAGGGCTTTAAAATTTATTAAAATAATTGAAGGTTTAATAATTGATCTGGCAATAATTTAGGGGTTATAATATTAAATTCCCTTATGTATATGATAAAAACAATTGATTTCCGATACACAAATCAGTTGGGTCCGAAATAGGTTTTTTACAGATTTCTGACGGACTTTTGATAAAATTTTGATCACATTTTGTGATATATGAACTCATTTTCAGGAGCCATGAATCAACTAGGTAGAAACTTAGCATGCGAGTGGGCAAGTGACAACATAAGGGTTAACTCTGTGTGTCCATGGTTTATAGAAACTCCTTTAGCTATCAGTGTAAGACAATTAATCCAAAATAAATACAAAGATCTCCTTGAATGAAACTAAAATGCATGTGAATTTGAACTAATGCCAAAATCTTTTAATAGTATCTCAAAGATGAAGAGGTAAAGAAAGCAGTGGAGAGTCAGACACCAATGGGGCGAATTGGAAAAGCAAATGAAGTATCATCACTTGTAGCGTTTCTATATCTTCCTGCAGCTTCTTATATAACTGGTCAATCCATTTCCGTTGATGGAGGTTCTACTGTTAACGGTTTCTCTTGCAAGCATCTACCTTAAGGTCCATGTTGGGCGTCGAGTGGCAAACCAAAAGTGTAGAAAGGTTTTCTTATTGATTATTGAAGAGAGATTACAGCTCTATATATATACAACATTGCCTTTTATAGTTAGCTTGGAAAGAATATTCACAATATAATTTAATATGCCCCCTTAAGATGAAGCACTGGAGGTGATGCCAATCTTGACAGTGAAATCATGGAAGCATGAACGTGGAAGAGGCTTAGTTAACGCATCGGAGAGCTGGTTCGTGGAGGAAATGTGAGAGACACGGAGGCGCTTACTTTGTATTTGTTCATGAACAAAGTGATAGTCGAGGGCGATGTGCTTCATGCGAGAATGAAAGACCGGGTTTGCACAAAGGTAGATAGCGCCAATATTGTCACAATAGATAACCGACGTAGAGGTTTGTGGAATGTGAAGCTCGATCAAGAGAGAGAGAAGCCATTTTACCTGGGATGTACTTGCGTTGAGTGAGACTGAGATCAACTTCTGTTCGATAGACCTCAATACCAAGGAAGTAAGAGAGGTCACCGAGTTCTTTGAGTGAGAAGCGTGTGGAGAGCATAGTAATAACTCGAGCTACAACTGTGTTACAACTTCCTGTAATAACTATGTCATCTACATAGACAAGGGCATAGAGGTGGATACCATTAGCGTGAAGGATAAAGATAGACGGGCCAGAAAGAGAGTTTCGGAAGTTGAGAGTGAGAAGGTATGACCGCAACGCATTGTACCAAGCACGAAGGGCATGTTTGAGACCGTAAATAGGTTTACGAAGACGACAAACATTGTCAGGATTATCATGTTCAATAAAAACAGGGGGTTGTTGCATGTAAACCTCTTATTCAAGAGTACCTTGAAGAAAGGCGTTATTAATGTCAAGCTGGCGAAGACACCAATTACGAGTAACGGCCACGTCCAAGACAACATAGATTGTAGCATGCTTAACAACCGGGCTGAATGTCTCCTCAAAGTCGATTCCAGGGCGTTGATGAAATCCCTTAGCAACTAGCCGAGACTTGTGTTTGCCAATGGATCCATCAGGACGTCGTTTGATGCGGAACGCCCACTTGCAACCAAACAACATTTTGAGCTTCACGAGATGGAAAAAGCTCCCATGTACCATTCCCAAGTAGCGCATTATACTCATCAGCAATCGAGGATCTCCACTTTGAATCTTTGAGTGCTTGGGCTATGGTGGTAGGTTCAATCTCGGTGAAAAGAGTGAGAAGTCCATAGCGCAGGTTCGGCTTGACAATGTTGTTCATGGAGCGAGTAGTAACACGTTGAGGAGGAGATGGTAAGCTCATCAGAGTTGGGATCTCCGAGATGTGTGGAACAGGTGGTGGTGAGCTCGGTGGAGTAGGGTTCTTCGAGTTTGGTGGAGCAGGCGCAGGCGAGAGAGGCTCAGTCGGGGGTTCCGGTTATGTAGCTGGAGAGCGAGGAGGAGCATTAGGTGGAGTCGCGAGTGTTAACCTGAAAAATGGAACTAAAGAGGCAGAAGATGAGAGTGATATATCCGAAGGAGAAGATGAGTGTGTGGTTGGAATGAGGCGCGAGAAAGGGAACTCGGACACATAAAAATCAACGTGTCGAGACACATAAACACATGATGTGGCAGGGTTAAGACAGAGATATGCACTTTGTGTTAAGGAGTAACCAAGGAAGACACATGGAAAAGAATGAGAGGAGAGTTTGTGAGTGGAGTATGGACACAACCAATGATAGCAAAAACAGCCAAAAATGTGAAGTTTTGAGTAGTTAGAAGATTATTTAAACAGAAGAAAGTAGGGTACCACATGAGAGAGAGTTTTTGTGGGTATGCGGTTGATGAGATATACAAATGTGGAGAAGGCATAACTCCAGTAGGTTTTTGGCTTGGAGGCGTGACTGACGAGGGCTAAACCAGTTTCAACAATATGACGGTGACGTCTTTTAGCAAGACCATTATGTTATGGGGTGTGAGGGCGGAGAGATACATTGGGAAATGCCCTGCGAAGAGAGAAAAGATGCAAGAGCAATAAACTCCCCACCATTGTCAGAGTAGAGTGTTTTGATTTTATTATTGAACCGGTTTCAAAAAATGCTTTAAAGGATATGAATGTCTGAAGAACATTAAAGTTGAGTTTAAGTGGATATAGCCAAACATAACGTGTTAAATGATCAACAAAAACAACATAATACTTGAACCCATCAATAGAATGAATAGGGGATGTCCAGGCATTAGAGTAAATGAGTTCAAGTGGTGCACCTGAGGTCACTGAATTTATAGAGAAAAGGAGCTTATGACTTTTTGGTATGGAACATGCATTGTAATTTGGAAAACGATGTATTAGAAACCGGTAAAGCTGATCAAGAAACAATTTTTTTTTAAATGGCTAAGGAAAGATGCTCAAGCCTAGAATGCCAATCAACAAGAGAGGACTTAACACATGAAAAAGCAGAAATAGAAGGCGATGGAGGAACATGCCACTCGTTGACAGATGGAGGAACATTACGATAAAGTTGCACCATGACATTATTAGTTTTGCAAAGCTTATAGACAGATATGAGATTCTTGGCAATGGACGGAAAGTACATGAGATAAATGTAAAGGTCGAAGTGAGAGGGTAAGTATTTTGAAACCGTATGCGTGATGGGGAGGCCGATTCCATTAACAATGGCAACTTCTTCTCCGCCAGGGAATGGAGAGTGCAAGGACAGGTTGGCCAGATCGGAGGCAAAGTGGTGCGAGGCACCGCTGTCCAAGAGCCATGAGCCGTCACTTAGATGTGGAGAGGACGGGGTGTAGTGCGCTTGCGGTTGCCATTGAGGAGGCGGCATGGGCAGGTGCGAATGCGCATGTGGTGATGGTGCTGAGAACGAATATTGCAGAAGGGATTGTGCATGCTGAGGAGATGCATAGAATTGGCTGCAACGTCTAGCAGTGTGGCCGAACACGCCACAGATCTGGAATTTACCGTGATAGCCGCGTCCACCACCACGAGAGCCTCCACGAGCGTGTTGTTGAGAGCTTCCACGTCCGTAGGTGTAGTTGGTGGTGTAGTTTGGGGACGGGGAACCGCTGCCATAAAAAGTTGTTGTTGAACCGATAGGCTACATTGGCAGTTGCTGGAAGAAGCGAGGAGGAGACGAGGGGCTCGGCGGATGCAATAGCAAGTTCACAGCGGAGAAGATTTTTGTGGAGTTCTTCAATGCTGATTGGAGTATCACGGCCATTGACCATTTCAGCAACGGTACGATACTCCTCACCAAGTATTTCCGTAATGACATTGAGTAGATCCTCATGTTCCATAGGAGATCCAAGGAGAGCTAACTAATCAGATTTTGTTAGGATACTTTGCATATAGTCGGTGACTGTCATGGTACCTTTGATGGTTTTCTTCAGCTGATGTTTTATTTGCTTGATGTGGGCACGAAAGGGTTGACCGTAAATGTGCGAGAGTGTTAGCCAGATCTCGCGAGCGGTAGTGGCATGAGCAACAAGTGGCTGAAGAGGGAGAGATAGCGTGCCAAGGAGGACACTGTATAGGATTCGATCCTGACGGCGCCATGCAGCGTATTTGGGATTTAGTTGGGAGAGACCGGTGGTATCGGTGATGGTTGCAGGAGGAGTTTGATCAACTTTGTTGATAAAGTGGTGAAGCTTGTGGAATTCAAACAATGCGTAGACTTGTAGCTTCCAGGTGAGATAGTTTCCAGAGGTGAGTTTGGTGATCCCGTTCATGTTGAGGAAGATAAGAGAGTCGGACGTCTCGGTGTTATTGTACACATGGACGGTTGTAGCGGAAGAGGTAACAGAGCTCCTCATGATAAGAGAAGAAAGAAGTGATGCATGAAAGAGATAGAGATAGAGAGAGGAAGAAGCGTAAAGCTTGAAGCAGCCGAAAAAATAGGGTTTGTTTGGCGGCTTGAGGGTGTTTAGGGTTTAGGTAGAAAGGTTTTCTTATTGATTATTGAAGATAGATTACAGCTCTATACATATACAACATTGCACATAAATAAAGGTAAACCAACTCTCGTTGAATCTAGCCCTCTATTAATAACCTAAAGATCCTAGCTCTCGTTGGTTTCAGATTTCAGATAGGCTTTATCGTTTAGGTTCAATCACCCACAATCCAACCTAGCATCAACTCTCGTTGGTAGTGAAGGAATTGCTCTTCTAACCTAGTTTTAGTTCTTAACAATCTTCTGGAAGGTTAACAACCTAAAATCATCGACTAGGTGATCATGCTAATATAAGCATTAGACTCGAGTATTAGAAGGAGAATCATCTATTCATCAATCATATTTGTTCCCCAACAGTGAATTCTAAAAACCTAGAATCCCTAGATTCGATCTAAGATCTACTCAGACATAGAACAACAAATTGGGCGAGTCATGATGAACTGAAATTGAAATTGCATTAACAGAAATCAAGAGGATTCTGAAATTCTTCTCAAGTATGAAGAAATCTTCTTCCTAGCTTACAAACTCTTAAAACTCTGTAAAATTCGTCTCTCACAACTCAAAAGCGGCTCCCTAATAAAAATAGGAAAAATAATATTTATAGGGCCCAAAACAAGAGCTGAAAATCGCGAAATTAGGTTTCTTCGAAAGACTTTGATCGATCGATCCTGATGTATTACCAAATCCCTTGACGAGAGGATTAAGTCATGTTAGGAGTGAAATCAGCATAAAATCCCCTGAAAGTTGAGATGAATGTGCTCTGAAACTGAGTGTTTCTTTGTCTCTAGGTTCTCCAGTAGTCTTATCGATTCTTGACAAATGCAAATCAAGTGATACTAAGTCCAAGATAATGCTGAGAAAATCGAAAATCAAGTAGTCTAATGTCAGTCTCAAAACCTCAAAATACAGAAATAAAAGAAAGAAATAGTCTGTAAAATCTAGAGTGCAAAAACAACAAAACAGAAAAATGCGTTAGTCAATAAGTATTCTCCCCCAGACTTACTTTACACCATCCCGGTGTAAAAATAAATCAAAAGAAAGACATAAAAACGCATAAGAAACAAAAAGAAGCAAAAATAAATAGTTTTAAATAAAATGAAAATAAACTGAACAAAAGTTGGAAGTAGCCAAGAAGCTACTCAGTGCTCTGGCTGTCGCAGTCACCCGGTGCTCTGCGACAGCGAGGAAAGCGATAATCCATTGGCCGATCATCCTCATCATCATCATCTGCAGGTGCATCATCAACTGCAGCTGCAGGTGCAATCATACGTAAGTAACGATATAAACTTGAAACTACAAACAGAAAATCCAAAGACAACTAATTGTTCCCCGGCAACGGTGCCAAAACTTGATACTACGAGTTTTAACCCTATATCATACTGCAAGTGCACAGCAAACGTAATAGTACTTAGGGGTCGAATTCCTCAGAGAACCATGTTACACTCTCAACTTCTATTAAATCGCAAACTATATCAATCAAAATTAGAGAAGTGAAATTCTAACAACTTTGACATGAATGTAATCAAATAACTAAAGCAATCAGATGTCGGGTATTCATTTAGGAGTTAGATTTCATGTCAGGAAAACTATTCAGGAACTACTCTGATCTTATTCTCGGCTTGAACATAAATAAAGGTAAACCAACTCTCGTTCAATCTACCCCTCTATTAATAACCTAAAGATCCTAGCTCTCGTTGGTTTCAGATTTCAGATAGGCTTTATCGTTTAGGTTCAATCACCCACAATCCAACATAGCATCAACTCTCGTTGGTAGTGAAGGAATTGCTCTTCTAACCTAGTTTTAGTTCTTAACAATCTTCTGGAAGGTTAACAACCTAAAATCATCGACTAGGTGATCATGCTAATATAAGCATTAGACTCGAGTATTAGAAGGAGAATCATCTATTCATCAATCATATTTGTTCCCCAACAGTGAATTCTAAAAACCTAGAATCCCTAGATCCGATCTAAGATCTACTCAGACATAGAATAATGAATAAAGCAAATCATGATGAACTGAAAGTAAAATTGCATTAACAAAGAGAAAGAGGATTCAGAAATTCTTCTCAAGTATGAAGAGATCTTCTTCCTAGCTTACAAACTCTTAAAACTTCTGTAAAATTCGTTATCTCACAACTCAAAGACGGCTAAAGACTCTCTTAAAATAAAATAGAAAAAGAGTTTTTATAAGGCCCAAAACAAGAGCTGAAAAATCGTGAAATTAGGTTTCTGCGAAGGTCATCGATCGATCGATCCTCGCATGGATCGATCGATCCTTGGATATTGAATCAATCTCTCAGAAGGCAAGTCGTTCTTCAGATCGTATGCATAATCCTTGTTAGAGCACTGATCGATCGATCCTTGTGTTGATCAATCGGTCCTTCCTTTCGTGGAGAATACCGGGAAATGCTTCAAACTTCTCCAAACTCCACCTTCAAACATGATTCCAACTCTAAACGTTTTTGACCTGAAATCTCAATAAAACATAGAGGAATTCCCCAAATATAACCGTAAAAATGAGCTCAAAACCGACAAAATATGAGGAACATCAGCTCCGGAGGAGGAGCGGCCTAGAAATCAATGAGTCTTATAAGCTGGAATTGTCAAGGGATGGGGAAAGCGTTGACAATTCAAATTCTCCGGGAAATGCGTCGCAAGTAATACCCAAGAAGAATTAGCTTCTCCCTGAAAAGGAGGTGATCTAGCCGCACCTTCGAGTATGACTACCTTGTTACGGCTTCACTCAAGTCACTAGCCCTGATTTCGGCACACCCCTTCCTTGCGGTTAAGGTAACGACTTTGGGCATGGCCATCTCCCATAGTGTGACGGGCGATGTGTACAAGGCCTGGGAAAGAATTCACCGCCGTATGGCTGACTGGCTATTAAAAGCGGATCCAGCTTCATGCAGGTGAGTTGCAGCCTGCAATCCGAACTGAGGACGGGGTTTTGGAGTTACCTCACCCTCACGAATTTTCCGGATTTCTTGTTCCTCATGAAGACGAAAAACTCCAATGGCTTTGTTTCAAGTTTTCAGCATGTTTTAGGTTATGACAATTGTCACATTGTAGACCTGGAGAGGTTAAGTGGTGGTTTGGTACTTTTTGAAAAACATTGTCTGACGTGTGTGTCTCGTGGTCAAGTCAACGTATTATCCCTTTATGTATTTTCTTCTATTTTGTTTTCGGTGAACCGGTTCAACGACTATGACAAGAAGTTTGGGATATGATAAGTGAGTTGAGTAGCATCCGATCAGAATCTTGGATGTTAGTAGGGGACGTTAACGATTTGTTAAATAACTCGAAAAAGCTAGGTGGCCCACACAGAGAGGAAGCTTCTTTCTATCTTTTTCGCAATATGGTGTCAAACTGTGGTTTACGGGAGGTGGTGAGTTCAGGTAGCCAGTTTTCATGGGCGGCATAACGAAATGCCATGTACATCTAATGTACATTGGATAGAGCATTGGAGAATTCATAGTGGTTCAATATTTTTCCCTCTAGTCGTGGTGAGTTTCTCGACCGTATTAGATCTAACCATAGACCCTTATTATTGCGGTTATCTTCTGATGGAGACAACAAGAAAGGTCGATTTGTATTTGATAAAAGATGGTTATCTAAGACAAATATTAGAGAGACTGTGGTGAACTCGTGGAGGGCTGAGAGTAATGGGCGTGATTGTCCTCTTTTCGAACGTATTCGGCTATATCGTGGGGTTTTAGCTGAGTGGAAAAAAATCGGCTATATCTAACTCTAAGGCGTTCAATGAATATGGAATGCCAAAAACAGTTCCTAAATCTTCATGAACTAATTTGAAGATGAAGTTGGCTCAAGTTTATAGGTATGAGGAGCTGTTTTGGAAATAGAGAAGTCGGGAGCAATGGCTTAAAGAAGGTGACTTAAACAACAAGTTTTTATGGGAGTGTACAACAAAGACGTGCAAAAAATTCTTTTAAAAGGAGATATTGATGTAGAATATTTTTGGCATCTTTTCTACTCGTGAAATCCGGAACGTATACATGATCTTATGGCTGGTATGCACCCATGGGTGACAGAGGAGATGAATGCGGCACTAGTATGTGAGGTAACCTCTAAGGAAATCCGTCAAGCACCATTTAGCATACAAGCGTGTAAGGCTCTCAGTTCGGATAGGATGACATTTCTCTTCTTTTAGATTTACTGGATGTTGTGGGAGACACGGTAATTCGAGCGGTTAAATTATTTTTTAATACAAGGAAGATGCCACAAGATTAGAACTATACTCAGATTGTCTTGATCCCAAAGATACAGAACTCAAGAAGAATGCAGGACCTTATAATGCCGGACCTTATAACGAATGCTGTGGATGCCAAGTATAATTTCATATTCTCAAGGTGTGTTTTTTTTGCAGGAAAGTTGGTATTTGACAACATCCTCATTGCACACGAGATGATTCATGCACTCAATACCAACACTCGTTGTAGCAAGAAATTCATGCTTATTAAAACTGATATGTCGAATGCATATGGTAGAGTGGAGTGGTGTTTCTTGGAGGCTCTATTTTAGAAGATGGGTTTTGATTATACTTGGTCTGAATGTATTAGGACCGTTTCGTACTCTGCGGTTCTTAATGTCTAGTCGCATGGCTTTATCAAGCCGGTGAGAGGCTTGCGCAAAGGAGACCCTATGTTACCTTTTACTTTCATAATATGCACACATGTGTTGATTCATGTTATGAGAAGAGTGGAGATGGAAGGAAATATCAGGGGTATTACGATGCACTATCCAAGGTGCATCATCTGCTATTTGCTGATGATAGCTTGTTCTTGTGTAAAGCTACATTTGCTGAGTGTAGTGAGATAGTGATTTGCCTTAACTTATACGGAGAAGATTCTAGCAAAGAGATTAGTATTGCAAAGTCAGCAATCACCTTTGGTGCTCCCATTGACCCGATCAAGAAAAAGATCATAGCCCTTTACCTAGGCATCACAAAAGAGGGTGGTGATGGGAAGTATTTGGGATTATCCGAATGTATGAGTGGACCCAAGAGAGAGCTTCCTAATTTCATCACGGATCGGCTATGGCAACAGTTGAGTGGCTGGTATAGTAAAACTCTCTCTTTGGACGGGAAAGAGATCCTTGTGAAATTTGTAGCTTTGGCTCTTCTAGTGTATATGATGTCGTATTTTAAACTCACGAAATTTCAACGCAAGAAATTTACAAGTGCTATCTCGAGATTCTGGTGGAATAGTAAAGAAAATAAGAAGAAAATTCATTGGGTGGCCTGGGAAAAGATGTGTAAACCCAAAAAGGACGGTGGTATTGGTTTTAAAGACATTAGCAACTTTAACCAAGGACTTCTCGCAAAACATGCCTGGAGATTGTTATCTTAGCCGGATTCCTTACTGAGCAGGATTTATAAACAATATTATGTGAATGTTGGAGGCAAACCATGGCACTCGTCCATCATATGCTTGGTGTACTGTTTGTATGGTAAGGAATTGTTGAGTAAAGGTATTCTCAAAGCTATCAGAAATTGACAAAGTACAAGTGTTTGGGATGATAAGTGGATCTTCAAAAGCACACCCAGAAATCCGATAAGCAATGGCTTAAATTTGGATATCTCATTACGGGTGGTTGATCTCATTGAAGAGAAAAATCAGTGGGATATAGAGAAACTACATGAGTTGTTCCCTATATAAGAGATTAATTGTAACCTAAGTATAACTCCGGTGTAGGGTAGTGGGGATGATTGAGTGTGGCCTTACACAAAGAATGGTCAATACTCGGTAAAAAGTGGTACGTTTCTAGCCTATCAGACTCGCGGTGTGCAACATTCGGCCAATGGTTTGTAGCAAAGAAGCATTAACATAAAACAAAGAATTTGGAAATTTAAAACAACCTCAAAGATCAAGTTTTTCTTGTGGCGTGCTCTCTCTAGAGCTCTTGATGTGACCTATTTTCTTATATCACATGTATCAATGTAAATCTAGCTTGTCAGAGCTGTGAGCAAGGCGAGACACGATTTGGCATGTTCTGGTTGAGTGTTCTATTGGATGATGAGTGCGGACACCAACAAATATTACCATTCCCTCAGGAAGTGGCTCTGAATCTATCACGGTTTTCTTTGAACATTTGTTACAGCTGATAACAAGGAGCTTTCTGTCCTTACAGCTTCAAAATGCTATTCCCTGGCTCGTGTGGATTATGGAAACAAAGGATTAGTAAGGTATTTACGAATACTTATGCTAATCCAGACATAAAAATAACCAAGGCTATTGATGAGGCTGAAGAATGGAAAAGAGTAAATGAAACACCTGTTAGTCAATATCAAAGAAACTAGAGGGTAGAGGCCGAAGACGGCAAGGTCAAAAGAAAGATCAAAGGAGAGTCAAGGCCGAAGTCATGAAGACAAGGTCGAAGACCACCTTAAGGAGCTCAAAGAAGGAGGAAAATGACCTTCAAGGACCCACAAAGGTCACCAAATCATCAAGGAATCAAGAAAATGTCATAAAAGGATATTCTTTGAAAACTCAACGTGTTGACCACAAAGTCAACGGTTGGATGTCATGGACCCTGGGATGGCCATCAGGTTGAGAGGAACGTACCGCGGGAAGGTTTTCATGTACCATAGTACGTGGTCAACACGGGACGGGAAAAGTCAACGCACGGGAAAAAAAGAAGGAAAAGTCAACTCAAAAGAAAAAAAGAAAAAATAGATTGTCTCAAGATATGGTTCCAATTCTATTTTTCCTTTTTCCTGTTTTCCCTTTTCCTATTTTTCCTTTTTCCTAGTTCTCTTTTTTATATTTTGCCTTTTCTATCTTGTATCTCCTTCTATATATACACTCATTGTAAGATGTTTTCATAAGGAAGAAGAAGATAAGAGTCTTCTCTCCAATTCTCCCTTAATCCAAAATCAAATACAAAGAAGTGTTGATCAAAAGCACTCTCATTTATTTTATGTTTATGTTAGTAACTTCAATGTAGTTTTAGGAGTAGAGGTCGTGTAAGAGGCTGCCTTATGGCAGTCCTCTTCAACCTAATCACTTCTAAATTCTCCACTAAACTATTCTCTTGGTTTTGGTTCATTTATTCTTAAGTTCTAGATGAATGGTTCTTAGATCCATGACTTCCTTAGCCCACAAACTCTAAGTGTTGTGATGCTTTTCTTGGACTAGATCCAACCTAGACATTCTGTTCTTGGTAAGGCCGAGCTAATCAATAATAGTTTCGGATTTATCAGGTCTTGTTAGTGTAGAAACACCCCAAGTTGGTGTTTTTTTCACACTTGAGATTTGGGGTCATCTTATGTGGGTTAAGTGGTTTCCTTCACCAAGTGAAGTCTCCACCTTTATGTTGAGTCTTTACTCTCATAAAACTATCAACAACCCAATAATGAGTCACATATAGCGAGAGGTGAGTCTCGAATTCAGCCATGTTGGCAACCTCCTATGGCTTCTTAAGTGTAATAGAGGAGTGGATAGGGTTGATGTTTATAGTTTGGTGGGGCTTTTTTGGATCCTTCATAATCGAAATGGTGATTCCTTGTCCACGATTTTAGAAAGGTCAAATCAACAGCGGTTTTTGAGATCTAGCCTTCCCATTGAGTTTTCTTCATCTCCTTTCTTCCACGGTGGTTTCTTCCTACAACGATCATGATAAGGCTGCTGTTTTGGATCTCTTTGGACAGGTGAAGGAGCAGTCAACTCCGTTGATTGGAAAACTTGTGTCCGAGATGATATTTCCGCAAGTCCGAGTAGTTTTTCCGGAGGAGCCGTCGTCGGGAGGTGATTGTTGATGAATCTCTTTGGTTTACTCCTTTTTCCTTTTTAGCTTGAGTTAGTGTAGGTTTTAGTTGTGTAGATCTTGGTTTAAGCTTTGAAAGGTGATAACAAGATTTTACTATCAAATAAATCCTAATGCAATATCCTGGTCATTTTAGTACTTTAGGTGTCAATCCCATTAAGTGTAATTACTAACAATTAGGATGTGATCTAACTAATCTAATTCAAGCAAAGTTGATGAGATGATTTTCTACCAACTAAGCAAATTGCAATAAGAACAAATAAATAAGCAAAGGTAGAGTACTAAGTAACAGATAAGAAAGAGGGTTCATGTGGAGTGGAGATCATGGTACAATGGATAACTTAAGTATACTAAGTTACTTAACAAAACTCAACATAGCGGATCCTTAAGCATTAAATTCATAAGCTACTGAATCTACTATCATGCCAAACAAACTCAGAAAAGCTACCAACATACCCTATAATCATAGACGTTCAACAACCTAACTAGCATGAGAAAACAACTTAATCTAGCCAAAAAACACCATAGACATTTAATCACTTAAGCTAAGAGTGTAAATCTCTAAAATGGTTAAGTCATACATTTTATCAAACACCTCTTGGGGTGCTAAAATTTCTAAAGCTCTTATTTGAATTGATCAAGATGAAATAAGAATTAAGAGCACCAAAACCAAAGAGATCTAGCTATTCTAACCTTAAGCAATCTAGAGTGTCTAAGATCCACACTAATCTAACCCATCCTCAAGAACCCAAGATAATCTACTCATAAATCATTCAGAAAACAAACATAACAAAAATCAAAATAAAAAACATAATCATAAAGCTAAGAAAGAAACTAAAAATATGAAAAGAGAATATGAATTGCATTAAAAATTCATAAGTAGTAAAGTTTTGTTCTGGAATTACAAAGAGAGAAAATTGTTTAAAAGGTCCTTTCATAAAAGAGGCAAAAACGAGGATCATAGTTTTTGTGACACAAGAGGACTATTTATACTCTTTCCACTTAACCCTAAAACAGTCCAAAATAAGAAGTCAACAAAAAAATTTGAGTCATTTAACTCGACTACGTGGATAGAGCTGAGTGGTCGCGTTGAAGAAATTTTATGATTTGGCGGCCAAATTGACCATTGTGGTTGAGCTGCCTAGAGTGGAATCAAGTCGGCCCATATGCTAGAATGGCCCATCGAGCTGGCAAGAGTGAAATCAATCGGATTTATCTGCTAGAGTGGAATCAACTAGATTTGTGTGCTAAAGTGGAATCAACTCGATCGATCTACTAGAGTGGAATCAACTGGATATGTCTGCTAGAGTAAAATCAACTGCATCCATCTTTTAGAGTAAAATCAACTCGATCCATCTACTAGAGTGGCCCATCAAGTTGGCAAGAATGAAATCAACTAGATTCATCTATTAGAGTGGAATAAACTATATCCTTCTACTAGAGTTGAATCAACTTGATATGTCTGCTAGAGTGGACTCAGCTGGATATGTCCGCTAGAGACGAATCAACTGATATGTCTGCTAGTGTCGAATCAACTTTATCTATCCGCTAGAGTTAACCGTTGAGTTACATCCAAATTGCACATTTGTTGCTCCTATCCAGCTCCAAAGTGTGTCTTCTTGTCAAGTTGTTGGATCCTTTCACCTCTGGTCCGAATTGATCTTCAAAATGCTCAAATGCTCCTGAAAATAACTCCAAATAAAAATGTGTGCAATATGTATGCAAACTATGCAAATGAACCGAAAAAGACTCTAATATGATGCACAAACTGTATAAATCAATGCAAAAGGAAGAGAAAATGACGCCTAAAACAGGCTGAAATGTATACATATCAAGAGGTTCTAGTCTAGGTCTTTTGTTTTAGATCCTGATATCTACTGCCCTAGTTGATCGTTTTGTTCTCTTTGGGTTTGATCGATTTTTATGCTCTTTTGGGTACATTTTCTCCTTGAAGATTGAGAGCGTTCCTTATTCTAACGGCCTGATCGAGGCCTCATATTTTGATGAGCTCTATTATGGTGTATTTTTGTCTATTGTGTTTCGACCTTGCCTCGTGAGTTTGTTGTTCCTATTCTCGTCCGTCTCTGCTATTAGTTTTTCTCAGTCTCGCCTTTGTGGCTTCTTTCTGCGGCTTCGTGCATGTCTAGTTCTTGGTTTCACTCTCATCGGCTTATCAACTCTTTCTTCATTCATGAAGTGACCTTATGCGCCATAGGAGGCTCCTCCACCAGTATGGGTTTCGTGCAGTTTTGGTGGTTCGATTTTCGTGTTAAGGTTTATTGATGTTAGGGATTTAATTTTCTGATGTCCTAATCTAGTCCTCTCAAATTTTTTACTCTAGTTTTTCTCTTCTGGGCTTTACCCGGGGAAATTCATTTTCCGCCGGCTTTTATATCAAAACTGTATTTCATTTGGTTTAAGTTAATAAATCTTCAGACGACACAAAAAACAAAGAATGAACAAGCCTAATATATCTTCATTACCCTCCAAAATTTAATTGAAGGGTCCTCCATGATTTTAACCTTGTGTCAGGATTTTGTATGATATATAGTATTATTTTTAAAATCAACCCCACTTGAAATTATTGGCTATATATGTTATAAGCCGTCATCATCCATATGATCTGGATTTTTTTGTTATCTTTTAAACATGTGAACATCATTAAGCACCTACGCATACGTGTGATCCAAAATTCAGATGAATTGTGGTGATAGATGATAATTTCGTATAACAAATACAATACAAAAAACAAAATCAATGTGTGCCTTTGAAATGAGAGGTATAAGAAGACAATTAAACTATCACAACTTGACTTATCAATTCTCCATAGGATCTGTGATATTCTTGGGACGGTAAATAAGAATGGCAAACAAAGAAGGAAGCTTGGGAGAGAACTCAAGATGGAGTCTTGCAGGCATGACTGCACTTGTCACTGGTGGCTCTAAAGGCATCGGGTCAATCCCCATTTTATAAGCCCTCTCACTGTATTGTGAATCTTCATTTATAGAAGAACTAAAATTGCTTGTGTTTGTCATATATAGAGAAGCTGTGGTTGAGGAATTAGCAATGTTTGGGGCAAGAGTCCACACATGTGCTAGAGACGGAACTCAGCTTCAAGAACGCTTACGTGAATGGCAAGCAAAAGGGTTTCAGGTCACAACTTCTGTCTGCGACGTTTCATCTCGTGACCAAAGAGACAAACTCATCGAAACTGTGTTCTCTCTCTTCCAAGGAAAACTCAACATCCTCGTAAGTAATACATACAAATTTGCCCACGACCAGTAAAAATTTATAAGCCGGTCCTCTCCTTTTTGAGCTCGGGATGTAGAAGATAGATTGTGAGACACATCTAACCAAAGCTTATTGCTGAGCTAACAACTATAAAATATAGGAACAATTATGAGAGGCAGTGATGAAGAACTTAGAGTCTTCACAAGTCTCTGTAAGTAGTATAGATAGAAGAAAAAGGTTAATCCTATTAGAGAGAATTGGTGAGAAGAAATAAAATGTTCTCGTGATTTTGTTTTTATCATAAAAGATCCAAATCATGAGGTGGTTATGTTTTTGATTTTGGGTCTATACATATATAGGTAAAACAACGCAGGAACGTTTATAATGAAGCCGACCATAGAGTAATACAGCAGAAGAATATTCGTTTCAAATGGCTACAAATCTTGAGTCAGCTTTCCATCTCTCACAGCTCGCGCACCCTTTGTTAAAAGCGTCTGGCTCAGGAAGCGTTGTGCTCATGTCCTCCATTGCAGGAGTTTTACATGCCAGTGTTGGATCCATCTATGGAGCAACCAAAGGTACTGTACAACATATAGTCTTTAAGAAACAATATATGTTCCCTTGCGTTATGTGTCTTATGAAAGCGTTTATTCAGGAGCCATGAATCAGTTGGCAAGAAACTTAGCCTGCGAATGGGCAAGCGACAATATCAGGACTAACGCTGTTTGTCCATGGCTCATCATAACTCCACTGATTCACGATGTAAGGCCTAAACTTCTCCCTTGTGCAATGAAAACTTTTGGTTTCAAGTTTTTGACTAATGTGAAAAAATTTGTAAGCTTCTTAATGACAAAGAGTGTGAAAAAGAAGCGGTGCGCAGAACTCCACTTGGTCGCACTGGAGAACCAAAAGAGGTTGCGTCAGTTGTGGCTTTTCTATGTCTACCTGCAGCTTCTTATATAACTGGTCAGATCATTTCTGTGGATGGAGGTCTTACTGTTAATGGCTTCTCCTATCAGCCACCGGCTTAATATCTTAGACCCCCTAAAAGTCATGATCAATGAGTAACACATGTAATTTTGATGCGTTTCTTTCTAAATATCTCAGCATTGTCATTTTGTCAAAAACAAAGAACTCAAACACGGTCCGTGAGTCTCTAAATCGGTATCCATTCCTGAAAATATATACTGCTACATATTGTCTCAATCTGGGTGCGATAAAGATATTTTCATCGACGACAAAATTGAATCAATTTGTTCCATTCTTCGAGAGAAGAGATTGATCTTTGTTTCACATCTATGTTTTTTGTATAACTAGCAACAGGACAAATATATCAACAATAAAAACTGAAATTTCAAGAAATGGATAAGTTACGTGAAACACGAATTAAAGTGATATTGTTCCTAAAAAAGCAGTCTACACATTGGCAAGAGAACCATTCTGTTTTTGTACAACTCTAAAATGCTCACCATTTTTCTTTACAGCATTCTCTGCCTTTTGTTAAACTCACTCATCAGCCTAAGGGGGGTGTTTGGTTCTATGGATCTTAAAAACGGCAAGAAACTACACAATGTACAGATTTTGCGGAGAACAAAACAGAGCTCTCTTTCATAATTTCCCGCAGATGTTTGGTTTAGATCTTACCTAATTCTCAAAACGTTATGGCAGAGCCATCCACCCTAGTTAAGCTTTACAATACTTGCGGCCTTACACCATCTGAGCCTGGGTTAGGGACTGCAAACCCATTCTCCTCTCTGTATATATGAAAAAATGCTGAGATATTGAAATGCCATAGAAATTCTGATAGAAGCCTCTTTGTGACGTTTGAAGCAGATGAAGGCCAAAACTTTGGACTCTCAAAAGAGACTGAACGTATACATACCTCCAGCAGCGACGAGTTTTTCCACTCGGGCAACGATATGCTTTCCATAAGTGTATTTCTTTAAAGCATTAAGATGCACTTTAATACGAGTAAGTATCAGCTCACGCTGTTGGTCATCACATGTCTCCAGAACTTTTTGCACTACGTAGTTTGCAAACTGATCCTTCATCATCGCCTATATACAAAAGAAGAAGAAGATTATGGTCTTTAATAGTCCTTCACTTTTCCCTGAAAAATCAACCAAACATATATGTTTCACAAACCTGAAGAGGCTCATTTTCATCAGTTGTTCCTAGCATCTCATTAACCAGCAATTCTCTTTCCTCTGGACCTCCAAAAGTCAGACATTTCTCAACAACGTTTGATGCAAACTTCTGCTGGCTCATCTGAACAATTTTCCCTGCTAATTCTTTGATGATCACAGTTCGCTCATGAGGCTTTCCGTGCTCCAGCACATGCTGTCCACAAGAAGTACATAAATTTTGAGAAAACAATACAAAATCACCAGTTGTATAGATAATCATATATCCTACAAACCTGAACAACATAGTTTCCGTATTGATCTTGGGCCAGCATACTAACAGTGGACAGGATATCTTCCATAACCTTATTTTGTGTATCCAGGCTGTGGCAGTGTTCCAATACTCTCTGAGAACAGAATACGAGAAGAAGAGTATTTAATAAGAGAATAAGATCATGAAATGTGTCTGTCTTTTTTTATTAATAAGAGCAGGAACCTGTATAACACGACACCCGTATGGGTGAGTGGAGAGGACCACAACTTGACCAAAGAAAGTTGATATAATAAATTCAATGTTTTCTTCAGGCACACATTCGATGCACTTTTGAACCACATGGTTCCCATTCTGGTCGCGTACACATCGCATCACATGTCCCTCCAGTTCTTTCACCATCTTAATTTTCTGGTCTAGATCGACCACCTCAATTGCCTAAACGGGTGAAAATAATG
Source organism: Lepidium sativum (assembly GCA_023374145.1). NCBI lineage: Eukaryota > Viridiplantae > Streptophyta > Magnoliopsida > Brassicales > Brassicaceae > Lepidium > Lepidium sativum. The sequence continues at coordinate 31,341 of JAKUCM010000283.1, read as the reverse complement.
AAATCTGAACTCTTCTTGAAACTGGAAGACAGACTTATAAAGAACAGTCGTACAGGTGAAAACAAGGCTTTACCTTCTGGATTACACGACAACCATACATCTGTAAGCTAAGAGGCAAAACATTATCAAACAGTTTCTCTGCCAATTCTCTTCTCTGTGTTGGGAGTCCATGCTCAAAAAACTGTAGGAAGATTAGCGTCAGTCAGGAATCTCTTCAGTGGCTGTTACAATGTCTTTAACACCAAAACACAAAAACAAGTAATTAACAAACAGAAATATTAAATTTACCTTCTGAATTACATAGTTTCCAAAGACGTCAGTCATCAGGGCAAGTGCTTGTGGCATGATCTCCTCATAAACCATGTTTTTCTCATCAGTTGTTGCGGTCTCAAGTTTCTGCTGAATAAACCGGCTCCCATATTGATCCGCACTGGTCATTAAAAATACCTGTTACCCTCAGATTAATGATACACAAGAATAAAGGTAAAGCCTTTCAAGGAATACCTGAACTCTACAACATGGCCAGCTATTTCAGAAAGTTCAAATCCTCTTGTTTTGTTACTCTTGAATTCTTCAAGCAATGAAGATCCAAAGCCTTCATCCAAATTAGCATCCATGTGCCAAGAACCCATTACACCTCCCGGATAGTTTCTGGTTGCAGATGGATATAGCATATTGACTTCACCTCGCCTCATAGGGCTACAAGGTGACACAAGAGAATTTGGCATAACATGGTGAGCTAATGGGCTACCAGGATATGACATATTGGAACCATATGTAGGACTCCCATAATAGCTATGGCTGTTAGGGCTACCAGATTTGTAAGGCACACCATACTGTGATTTCTGAGCTCCACCATAAGCCCTCTGGAGTTCAAGCATATTCATGTATGAATTACCCCTAAGATTCCTGTCCATTGCATGATCATTGAACAGATCAAGCGAATCATTATTTTCGGATAACCTTCCGTACTGATGAAACATTGGGTCAGCCATATGTGAATGAAGACCAGCACCTCCTCCCATCCTTTGATTATTGATCCTGCCAAGATTACGTGATTCAGTGAGGTTTTGACCAGAAGATACAAAACCTCCCCCAGGAAATCTGGAGTCCATTCCAGAATATCCCAACGCAGATACTGCAGAAACATTGTCATACATTGGAGAAAAGTTACTGCTCCCAAGTTGGCTAGCCATCATAGAAGCTACAGCTGGATTTAATGCGTAATTGTTCAGACAATAGTTTGAGTTATCAAGATGCTGGTAAGGAGTATTAACTGGTCCACCTCCACCATTATAAGCTGATCCTTGTGACCCTCTCAATTGTGAATTCCGTAAAGAACCAGTTGCCTGAAGGGCTTTATTAGATTTGTTTGGGAACCCATATTGATTAACGTCATTATTCTCACCTTGCAGTCCAAACATATAGTTTTTGACCTTTTCCACATCTTGCTCAGCCTGACCCCGTTCATCTAACCCGCCATTGCCTGACAGGTTCATGCCAGATAAAGCAGCAGCGAGATCAGAAGACTCACTGAGACCAGATGTAACTCCATTGAATGGGCTTTTATTATTTGTGTTCATCTTATCATTTGAACTAACTCTTCCACTCCCAATCGGAGTAAGACAGGGACTGGGCACCCTAGCAATGGCCTGGGGATCTGGAGTTCCATTTCTAGACAAAGAAGAACCCAGAACAGCTGCATAGCTGTATGGAGATGGCGCACCAATGATTTGGGATGCAGATGGAGTCTGATTATTCGTAGAGTCCACATTTTCGTTAAAGGCGTTACGACTTGCAGGACGTGATACCTGCTTCGCGACGGGATGCCCCATATCTGCCTACACAAAAGCAATTCACCATGTTTATATAAGCAAGACTATACGGGAGAAGTATAAACAACACATACAGAGACAAGATTGCATAAGTCAAGATTAACACCGTATCTATGCATCGATGAAGCGCAATGATAAAATAAAGTTTCACAAACCTGAAAGATATCAGCTAAACTTTTCTGTTTCCCAGCAAGACCCAAACCTGGCAAGCCAATTAGCCCATTAGCATCCCAGTCAGACGAAGGAGCACTAGTTTTCTCTGGCTCAAACTCAGGCGGCATAGAGAACAAAGATTGACTGTTATTGACTTTCCTCCTATCCCCAACACCACCTATCACATTGCTACTCCCTTGAAGCCTCTGAGCAACCCTCAAATCCTCCCTAGACATCAAAGGTGGAGGCAACCTCGGATTCAACTTCACATTGGCATAGTAGTAAGACAAGTACGCTGGATCTTTCCTAAACTCTTCATCATCACAAGCAAACCTATTCCCTTTATTGGTTCCCCCAGACTTCAAAAAAGGACCCCCAACTCCGCCGCTAAAAATCCCTCCTGAAGCACTAACGGAACCGTCAACAGTAGGCGGAGCAGAGCCGCTTCTATATAAGTTAAATTCCCGCTCAAGCTCATCAGCTTCTTCTTGCCGTCGTTGCTGCTCGCCAAGCAAAACTCCAATCTCTTTCTCATAATCATCCACAGAAGATGATTCCTCGTTACCTCTATGCATCGGTCTTCTTCCCAGTTCCGGCATCATCATGACCTAACAAGAGAACCCAAAACAAAGTAATGAAAAGTCCTAAAGATCACACCTTTTTAACCCAAAATTCTCTGTTTAGAACTAACCCAAAGATCAAAACTTTAAGCAATACTCAAATCCATTCGATGATTGATTTTCGTCAATCTTTTATCTCCATGTGTACTGTCGTTTTCAATTGTATATAATAAACAAAGAAAACACCTAACAACGATCAGATGAGAAATAGAAAAAATAGAAGATCTAAGGAGAAATTGGGATTTATAGAGAGTTAGCGGAAAAATCTGACGGCGATGAAAGAATCCCTTAGGGTTTTTGTGAAATTAAAAGGAAATAAACATTACTGTAAATAAAATCTTGCTCTCTTCTCATCCACTTCATCAACTCTAATTTAAAACCACAACTAGGGATACCCACGCGTATGCGTTGAGTAAATTAGCCGTAGATATTTTTTTTGTAAATTTTGTTGTTTACAGAGATAACATAATCTATGTTACATATATACGAATAGCAAAATATAGTAGTGTGCGAAAATATATGGAGAGGTTACACAATAGTGGAGGAGAAAAGGGTGTGCGGAAATTTAGTCGTGTGCAGTTAGTGATCGTGTGGCTGGTAACATGTTTTGTAAAATGTTTGTAAAATTTTACAAAAATTGAAGTTGTAATCGATAAACTCTGTTAATATCTACATAGATTCTTTTAATGTTTACTCATCATTGAATTCAGTTAATAGATTACCATTCCTCTTAATAATGTAAACATTTTATAAATGAATGAACAGAAGCTAAACAATGAACAAATGAGATAATATAACTCGATAGACAAAACTGAAAAAATGATAATGGAAATATTCGGTAGTAACTAATAAAACAGAACCTGAGTAACACCTTAAGTTTCCAAATATCATCATAGTTACTAAAACTGCTAGTTATGAGTTGATAATAATAAGATACAATATTACTTAATCCGATAAAATAGTACTTAGTAGGTCTTAAGAAATTGTTCAAGAAAAGAACGGATGATTTTAGTGTTTACAAAAACATACCCTACAGAACAAAAGACATAATATCAGAAACGTTCAAATTTGTGTCCCAGCTGAGACTACAAATATAACTTGCATTTTTTTACTACGAACAGCTCCTAATTTCCTTCATCATCACCTTTAGAATCATCTTACTCTGAAATTTACAAAAACAATATTAATAAACAACATAAAGCAATATTGTAAGTAAATTTCTTACAAAACTTCAACCTGCTGATAGAACTGAGTTACATATCTCAATTATCTTCTCAAGAGCCTCTCGGAAGTTAAGGGAAGATTTGGATGAACTTCATGTCTTTGTTTCACGTCGGGTATATGGCTTTCTTTTTTTCATAACAGGGCTATCATCAACATTGTGAAATCCATCCGAATGATCAACAACAACCTCATGTTGATCATTAAGTAGTTTCCAGATCATACTAGGGTATGGTAGAGTGATATCCGACCCCAGTTTCTTACCAACAGTAATTAAATGCTTAAACATCTAACTACCAAGGTTGAATTTCTTGTTGGTAATAATCTGGTAGCACAATGTACAGCGCTTTGGACGCGCATAAGCTTCATTGAGAGTAGGAAACCAGTTCTTACAGCAAAACTTGTATAACTCTATGTGCTCTTTAGGAAAATCAGAAGCTATCACAATCTTGCTAAAACTTGATTTCTTAGCCTTAGTCAATTTCATAGTCATAGTCAATTTCATAGACATAGAGGTTGGATCTTTAGGGACAACTGGTAAGTTTGCCCAAAACTACTTAACCACATAGGGATCAAAATTTCCTGACAAAGTGACAGTAGGAGTCAAACCAGCAGAATCAATCCAGGATTTAACAGATTCAATGTCTGTAGACGAAATTAAATTCTCAGGAATGCTTTCTTTGGTAAGAAGTACTTTATTTTTCCTCAGCAGCAGCAGAGATGAATCTGTCAGTGTATTCAGAGAACTCCGATAGAGATGAATTAAGTGTAGTTTTTTCCTCTTTGAACAAGATGGTTTATCACTTACTTTACACCGTCGGTTCAGAAGACGTGAAGCAACCGTATCTCCTACAGCATCATCATCATCAGTCTGTGCAATGTCACAGCTTTCTTCTCTCTTATCAGCATAAGCGCTTGACCCAGAGCCAGTAAATACTTCTGGGGGATGATACAGAGCGAGAATATTATTCTCCGTTGGAATAAGCTCATCGTTTGCCTGGATATTAGACATCAGACGTTCAGGATGTGTTGATCGATGGGAATGGGTGATATTAGTCGGAATGTCGCCATCGATGGTTGATTTTTCTGGAGACCGCTTTGCCGTTTTCGACTTTCTCTTCGAACCAAAACGAACCCTAACCATCTTTTCTTTGTTCTTTTTTTAAAAAAAAAAATTGTATCCAGTGTATAATGAAAAAAAGGAAAGCTTTGAAGGATCTCTCAATTGATTAGCAAAGAGAAAATTTAAATATAATGGTGAATGATACACGCCTATATATTCTGCTTGATTCGTAAACGAAAAAGTAGGATTGTATACAGCTGTTACCAGATTTCTTCACAGCTCTGACGTGGGTCAAACAAATGGTAAAAATAAAAAATATTAGATATATATATATATATATATTTGTTATATGTTTATTTTTAATTTGTATTTGAAATTGAAATCAAATATTGTGTGCAAAAATTAAGTTACATTATTTAGTTGTATACAACTTTTATCAGAACTGTGTACAGCATTGACGTGGGTCGAAAACAATGAAACAACATCACTAACCTAAAAAAGCTTAGACACTTTATAATAATTTAGGTCCTTTGACTTTCCTTGAATCACAAAATAGGCCTTACTTAATTAAAATTTTCAACTAATATTCATCAATAATAATTTCACTTTTATTTTGTTCAAAGTATTCCTAAATATATTATAAAAACTAAATAAATGGAATAGTTTATAAGCTATGATATAAAAATTTAAACATCAATAAATGTAAAAATTATTTGTATATAAAATATGGAATTTTATTTTGTGATATATCTGTTATATGGTACTTGTAAAAAATAAAATTAAAATTACAAACTAAATAAAAACCCAATAAATATATATAGCTTTTATTTTCTAATTAATAACAATTATATAGAATTTATTTTCTAATTAAAAATTGTATACATTATTTTAAAACTTTAAAACATTAAATTAATATAATTTGTGATTTGGGCCTATAAAATTAGATTTGGGCCTGTAAATTAGGCCAAAAGTTTGTTAATTATTTCGAATTACACAAATTAATTATACAATTTAAATGAAACCCAACAAAAATTGGCCCATTATTGTTGAAACCTCAACAATAGCTTATGGTTGTTTAACTTACAATTTCTTGACCTTGAATTATAGTGGCCCAAAACGTTTAAGAGTAAGCCTAATCGACAATGCAAAAAAAAAAGTAAATATTTCAAAAAATATGATCATCATCGAATACTAAAAACTCTCAATTGAGATCTCTCACGTAAAACCCTAATGACAATAGAAAAAATCCATGGAACTCGTTGAAGATCAACACGAAATGGATTAAAGGATTAATCGGTATTTCGGTCTCTAGACTCTCTCTTCTATTTTTAATCATCTTTAAAAACAAAAATTTTAGCTGGAATACAGTACATGCACCATATTTTTCGAATACTAATATTAACAATCATATTGATGGTAATAGAAATATATACTTTTGAAATTACAGGAATCAAGGAGAAGATATCATATCAGGAAATTGCAGAATTTTGATCTCCTAAATATAATGGACAGGTAAAACTTTCGTAAATTCCCTTGACAAAAGTGCTTTCAAAAGGTTAATGGCAAAACAATTAGTTCTGAATTTTGTTGATGAAATTACAAACAATCCCAGGCTATATATTTCATTATATTTACTATATAATATAGTTAACGATTTTCAATTAAACTTTACTTCACATGATAGTTTCATGTTTAAAGATTACTGAGATTGATAAATTAAACTTCAACATTTTGTTATATGAAAGACATGTAGTGCATAAAACATCATTCTGTTTAGTTTTTATTCTCTTATAGTTTGTTGTAATTGGAACATATATTGTTAAAATACTTAACAAACCTTTAGGAGAGAATAAACCATAACAAATGTACAAAGAGATAGAAAACAATTCAAAACATATATACATACAAATACTTGAATAATAAAATTACTAATTAACATTTTGGAAAACCTCTTTGTAAACAATATGCATAGTTTTGCTTTGTTGTTTACCATGTTTATCTGTGATCAAGACCTTCATTCCAAACTTATTATTTACCCTAGACATTGCAACATATAGTTGACCATGTGAGAAAACAAGTTTAGGTAGAATGAGACCTACATACTTTAGAGTTTGTCCTTGGCTTTTGTTGATAGTGGTAGCAAAAGAAACTGAGATAGGGAACTGTCTCCTGCGCATTCTGAATTGCATTTTTGAATCAGAAAGTGAAATCAGCATACGTGCAATGTACACTTTGTCCCCAATCTTTGTACCTGTTAAAATTTTTGCTTCCAAAACGTGATCAGCCAAATTTGTGATTTGTAATATAGTACCATTACATAAACCAGCGTTCGAATTAATATTCCTTAGCAACATAATAGGACAACCAACTTTCAGACGAAGAGAATGATTTGGTAGGCCTGATGCTTTTACACTATTTAGGAAATCTGAGGTATATACATGATTACTCATAGCTTTGTGATCAGTTGGATCTATGCTATCAGAACTCAAATAAATTTTTTCCTCACCTAGCAACAATAAAAATCAGTTAGAAATTAGGTAGATGAAAAAACATATTATTTAGTATTGATTGAAAAACAGAACTGTTAATAATATAGAACTCACCACTGAGTCTTTTTATCATTAACGCGTTGATAATGTTAACATCATCATTTTTGGGACACAAAATTGCCCTTTCCTCAAACCATTTACCACTCTTATTTTGAAGATCTCCATTACCATAAACAGCTTCTATAATAGAGTGGATTGGATCGGAAACGTTGGTGATAAGAAGGTCTTTGGGAATGTCAATCTCAGCCAATCCATCATTTGGCATTGACAAATGTCCCTCACCTAGTGCTAGTAACCAATTAGAGAAGGACTCTAATTCTTCCTTTTCCTCTTCACAAATATCCGCAAGTAACCTCATGTTCTTTGTTAGTTTCATAACTCTACAATATTCTCATAGATAAGATGAATTAATTGCTGTTATAACGGTTTGTTGCCTCCCTACACCTGTTATAACACGTAAGATCTGTCTAAAATTCCCACCAAAAACAACAACTTTGCCACCAAATTGTTTATTCTCCGGATGTCGAACGATATCTCTGAGACTTCTATCAAGAGCTTCAAAACAATACTTACTCATCATAGGTTCTTCATCCCAAACAATTAGTTTAGTCTCCACAACCAAATCACCTAAATCTGAACCTCTAGTTATAGAACATGTACTACACTCATCCACATTTATGGGAATACAACACCTATAATGTGCAGTTCTCCCTCCATCAAGCAAAATAGCCGCAATACCACTTGAAGCAACATTCAAAACTATATCTCCTCTGCATCTAACTGCAGCAGATAATAATTTGTAAAGAAATGTTTTGCCTGTACCACCAAAGCCATAAACAAAAAGGATACCACCTTTATCGTTTTCAACACAATCTAAGATATCGCTAAAAATTTTCTTTTGTTCCTCTGTAGTTTTAGGAAACCATTCATCTATATAGCTTTGAAGAGATTGTTTGTCATAGTTATGCTCATCAAAAATAAGTTGATTGTCAGAATCAGAACATTCACCAGTAAGTTGTGGCATTGTTTCATAACTTTGCAATGAAGAACCATAGGTGGCCAGAAGTTTATCTATTTTTTTAAGTGTGTATAATTTTCTGACTTCTTCACTGAGATTTACATCTAGCAAAAGAAAACAGAAATTGTTAAAATAAAATGCAGAGAAATAAATCATTTACACCACGATTAAAATCGAAAAAGGATACATGGATTACATAAATCTTTTTGAATCTTATGTACAATATCGTCTGATAGAAGCATCCACGTTTTATCACATACTTCCTCAGGCTTACTCAAACTATCTGATATAAGCAAGTTAACAAAATGTCTCCTAGTGTAGCGTCCACTACACATAAAACTTGCTTCCTCTATGGCAGCAATGTACTCTCTATCATCATCTAACATACCCAAAGAAAAACATGCATCTTTGTATGAGTCATACACAATTCCTTTAACAATTTTCAAATCTGAAAAACTTGTTGTCCTTCTTTGATGACCCAACAACATCCTTAAATAATAGGATTCTTCGATTTTTTTTTGTACATAATTTATTCTGCCTATAACAAAACCTTGACCTTTCCTATTTTTAAACATCTTTTTTTTAGCGTCCCAAGTGTACTTAAAGGGTATCTCCTCGTATAAGAGATGTCTAGCATTTGGATCTTTCTGATTTAGAAAAAACCAAGCCATAAATTGAGTAATACCCTCATCATATTTGTCAATAACAACATCAGCTGTTTCATCCTCCTTATAATACACCGGTTGCTTTCCTTCTTCATGAAAAAATAACTTGACAACAGGAGTTGATTGGTAATAAATATCATATTTATATATTCTCCAAGTAGCTTCGCAAGCTGAAACATACCTAATAATAGCAATAATGTTTTTAATTAAACAATGATAGCTAACATAATAAATGATGCAAAATAAACGTTAACCAAAATGTATGTACAAACCTGCAATCAAACCAATCTTTGATTTCATTCCTGTCACCTATATCTTCCGTTTGTACCTGATCAGTAGGCTCAACAACAATCGCGACACGATCAGGTCCTTTTGTTACGTACTTGAACAAATATTTGCACACACCAGACTGATTACACCACTCAACATTAATATGAGCATGATACCTAAGCAATAACTTCTTGCTGTATGGAACAACATATCTGTTATCACATTTTATACCATTCTTCTCAATAAAGTTTCATTATCCCTTCTTCGGTACGATGGATATCCACCATTATCCAACATAGTTGCATCATAATGTGGTTTTGGGAAGTATTTGGAACAGTTATTGTCAACCATACATGGTGATTTTGGATTTGCACGTCTGCATGGTCCATGTATCATGTAATCTTTAACAACATCATATAATTCAGGGTATCTAGCTTTATCAGGTATCTCAGCAGAAATAATCTTCTCAACTTGGTCCGAAGTTGCAATTTTATGACCAGGGGCCATAAATAATAGAATATGAGCATGTGGAAGTCCTCTCTTTTGAAATTCTACCGTGTACATAGCTGCAATCATGAAATCCAAGTATAAAAATTTTATTTGAGGTTAAACTATTAAATAACACATTTTAGATGACTGCACTATATTTACGTTTACCTGAAATAGTTTTCCCAAAAATATGTTGCTTTGTTAGATCATCCAATAGATGATCCAACTTTATCCGAAACATCTTAGAAATGATGTTTGGTCTGTCATCAGGTTTTAGAAGACGTTCCTCCACAAATCTTTTAATTTTAGGCCAATTCGGATTACATATGAAAGTTATAAATAAATCAGGGTAACCAAAACTTTTGCATATTGCCATTGCGACTCGGTTGATTGATCGACGAGCTACTAGTGGCTGATTCCTCCATATCTGATGTGTAGGTAAACAACTCGGAATATGAAGATGCCTCGCCTTGGTAACCATGAGGAGCCATCCCTCCAGACGACGACCCAGAAACATAAAAAGTCCCAGTCCCAATACCTCCAGTAAAGGACTTGGGTATAGTAACACTTTTTCCATGATTACTCAAATCATTGCTCATATCCCTTTAGCTTCCTTAACCTTCTCAATAGTAGTACTCCTCAAACTTTTCTGGTTGTTTTTAACATATCTAAGTCTGTTTGACTCAATCATTGTGTAACCATCCACACCAAATTGTTGCAACAATCGCTTGCACCTTAATAAAATATGTTTTTCATGTTTCCTTTCCTGTAAAGGGAACGCAAACCACTACCGCATACTAATATTTTGATTAGTCTTCTCACCCCTATTAGTTGTTCTCTGTTTTTTAATATCAACTCTATAACCATCTGTCCCATTCGGGAAAACAACTAGATACTGCAAAGGCAAATATGCAGCATGAAGTTCATCAATTCTCTTTAACTTGCCAGAAATCTCTTCTATGATAATGTCACGCTTGTCCATGTTTTCTACGAAATCACCAGGAATCAAAGCAGCACATTCAGCAGCGGTAGGTTCAGAATATATCCTTCCATCTTTATTACGATTAGATATAATCCTCATCTGTAAACTTGTACTTTCTCCCAAATCAAATCTATCTCTGGCACATCGAAATGATTTGACATAAGGGTTTATGTCATCTAAAAGTTCGATAATACACTCTATGATTTGTTTCCTAAATTTCGATCTTTGCTTCACATTTTGTTTCTGGACTCCTTTGCTGAAATAATATATATACCAAATGAACGTCAGAAAAGTTAAGAATACAGTATTTACACAGATAGTAAGCAATGAACAAAAAACAAACCTCATTATCTTAAGTCTGTTTTGGATCTCATTCTCAATGTCAACAATATACAACTGTTGAAACTTTGCATAATCATCGGGTTTAGGTTTTAAAGACCCCATAAGATGATAGTTTTGCCCTTGCAAAGTAAACATTTTAGGGCCACGTCCATTAGGTAATGATCGGTCTACATTACCTCCAATAGAAGTAAATGCAAACAACATGTTGTATGCTCTAATGTTTTCTCGAAAATGTCTTGAGATTTCATCATCGTTTGTTAGAAATTTCCACAATAACTCTGGAGAATCCTTTAGTAATGGTAAATGAATCTGTCCTTGCATACAACAACCACTGTATACTGGATTTAAAGATCTCCTTCGTTTGTTGATTCGTTGTGCATACCAAAACAAAGCCCCACAATATTCACAACTAAATGATGGATCACCATCATCTATATAACATGTGTCAATGATAGTAACAATCAAAAACACAATGACCTTTTTTGTAGGTATTCTCTTTTGTTTTTTCGTTGTAGTAAAAGAAGAGCTTTGAGATTGTGTGTGATTATTTGATATTTGTTGTCCAAACTTTTCTTTTAACAGTTCCTCCATCTTTAGTAGTATATGAAGTCTCATCATAACATCTTTTTTAGTATCGTCATTGACATCTTCATCTTTTATATTCGATTCACTTCCTTGACACTCATTATCTGAAGTTGTTTCTTGAGAGGAACAATCATATTCCATATCTTCAAGGCTATATTCTGTATCTGAAATTATGAAAACGTAAAATAGTTTTGCAAATTTAAATGAATAAGATTACTTTGCATGTACATTGATTATTTAAGATAATTCAATTGTAATATATGTATCACCTGTTTCAAAAAACTCGTTATCACTTTGGTCAGACTCCATTCGGTGTTATCAAAGTCGGATTGTTACAAAAGCAACAATGTTGAATTGAAGATAGCAAGTTAAGTAACCTCTGTCTTATAACCTACTTTGAAAATGGTGATTAAACACGGTGTAACTTTGCTTAAGAAGAAACTAACATTACAGTTTTTTTACCAATTCAAATATTTTAATTTGAAAACACTAAGTAGTGGAGAGCCGCGAATCGTAAAATTTTACAATACACATAATTAATATTGTAGTATGATTTTGTAAGTAATAATGAATTTAACTAAAAAATAAATATAAATTTGATGTATTAATTTAAACTATCAAGTAGGTGACATATATTAGTATTCGTTAATTAAAATTTTAAAAATTGTCAAATTCTTTTTATTGACTAAATTCCACAATTAATAGTAAAAAGTAAAAATTAAGAGTACATGAATACAGCTGTATTCCGTATGCGGTAAATAAATAATGTTTAACAATATAATTAAAACTAAATTAACAAAGCAAGTGTATCTAGACCATCAAACGTGTGAAAATGTAAAAAGAAAATAAATTTTATTTGTCTTAGTAACCGCCTTTAGCATCCTTTTAATAGCTCAGTAAACTGTTCATCTTCATTATTCGAAAATCACCCTACAATCTGATTCTCTTTCCAAAAATAGTGTCAAAAAATTGTAGAAATACTGTGAAAAAACCACTGTTTTTTCTCTATCAGATGATTTACTTCAATAAATTGCAGCTTTGTGTGCTGCTTCTTCTATATTTAACCTCTTGCCATTGCGATGTGTTTGCAAGGATTTCAAGAAAATATGTGACAAAGATGTAGTTCTCCGTGAAGCGTGTATCGAGGATGCCAAGTTCAAACCAAATCGTTACTCCAACACGGTACTTTATCAGAACTACAATAATTTGGTATTGGCCAAAAATCCAGAGGCCTTGTATCGTGTAGGTATTCTTATGTATTTTGCAGATAATAATAGAGATGAAGGGCTAAAAATGTTAAAGAAGCTGCTAACGCGAAATGCCGTGAAGCTCAATATGTGTACGGGACAATACTCATCTGCTTAGGTGGTGAATCGAAGAAAACTGGATTTGATATTATGAGTTCATTTCTGAAGCCAATGATGTCTGAAACGGTTAAAGAGTTTTGCAAATTCAGTTGGAGAATCAACATACATCTTTATCCGAGAACATACATGGTTAGAAGGGAGTTGCGCCAGAATTACATTAAGGAAACATGTGACTGCAACGGAAAGACGGAAAAATTTCTTGCAATTGACAATATTTGGCATAATTTTGGTGCATTGTCAGATATGTTTTCTGATGTAACTTGTATCCATTGTCTATATGACTATGAAATCAAACATGGCTTTTGTGGTATTACTTGACATAGACATTATGTTTGTTTGATTACATTTACAATTTGTTGTTCTGAACTTTATTTCTTTAAAGTATTTCGTCGGGTAATTAAATTATAATTAATTATATATTTTAGAGATTGTGTTTTAATAAGTTTAAATATTTAAAAAAAAAACAGGTATAAGTATATATAATATCTATGGATCTCAAAGTAAATATGTTACGAAAACAATCTATGTCTAATTTTAAAATATGTGAATTAAATAATACTACATGATGTTAATTATACGCTTAACTACACATTTGTGGAGGAGAAAGTGGTGTCGAAAAATTGGGTCGTGGGAAGTTGTAGGTAGTGGGGTGGGTTAAATTTTTTTCGAAAATAAAGCGTTTGAAAATGTGCTGAAATTAATTTTTGTAAGATTATTTTCGTAAGAATTTTCTAATAAAGGTTATTTAAGAATATTTTTGCACGGTTGCGAACAGAGGTTGTTTTTGTAATTATTATCCTCCATTTTCAATTAACTAAATGGATTCATAATATATAATACTAAAGCGTTGTAATTTGATTTAACATATAATGATTGTTGTTCTATTATGTGGTTAAATAGGTGTAATCAATTATGTGTTAAAATTATAAATAAATTATGTGGTTAAATGAACAATCAGTTTAAATATATAAGGAATGTTGTGTCATATACAACATGGTTATAATAATATGCTAAACTACAAAATGATTATACAAATTTAGTAGTTAGGAATGAATAATTTATGTAATTGTTCAAATATATAGCCAATCATTGAATATAAAACAAATCCAAAATAGTGAGAACATAATTTAACCATATACTAACTAATGTAACTAAATGAAAGTGAAGTGTTAAACTAAAACAGTAAATGCATAGACAAAAATTGAAAATTTATTTTCTTTGTAATAGGTTGTAAACACAAAAAACATATTTACAAACATAAATTTTACACTGGAAACTCTTCCCTTGTTGTTGTCAATTATTTAGCATATTTTCTATTAAATTTTTTACAACCACAACATCCACTTACTCATCTATTACCAATCATAAACTCCATGTATCCATCATCTTCTACATATTCAGTTAATCAAACATTATTCATTCCTCCTCTTAAACAAATCATTTATTTTGAGTAATGGATACATAAGTTTCATTTAGTTCATTTTGTTCTGGATACATAAGCTTCATTTATTTGATAAAGCATTTTTTAAATGGCCTGAAAATAATTTTTCTAAGAATTTACGAATACAGGTTTTTTTGGTGAGGTTGTTTGAAGTTATTATCCTCCGTTTTCAAATAACTAAATGGATTCGTAAGATTAGCATATTAAGGATATGCGTATGTGTTAAAATATCAAATAAATTATGTGGTTAAATGATAAATCAGTTTAAATATATAAGGAATGTTGTTTCATATAATCAACATGGTTATAATAATATGCTAAACTACAAAATGATTATACAAATTTAGTAGTTAGGAATGAATAATTTATGTAATTATTCAAATATATAGCCACTCAATGAATATAAGACAAATCAAAAAATAGTGTGAACAAACTTTAACAACATACTAACGAATGTAATTAATTTAATGTGAAGTGTTTAACTAAAATAATGAATCCATAGACAAAACTTGAAAATCTATTTTCCTTGTAATAGATTGTAAACACAAAAACATATTTACAAACATAAATTTTACATTGGAGACTCTTCCCTTGTTGTTGTCCATTATCGAGAATCTATTAGCAATCATAAACTCCATGAATCCATTATTCATGTTTGTACAGAAAAAAATTAATATAACAAAGCTTATGTATCTTTGTAATTTGATTAATTTTAAATTGTTGCATTAACATATTCTCTTCAACCAAAAATTAATATAAATACTTAAAGCAAGTTTTGATAAGTAAATAATTTGATTAAATCGTTTACAACTCTGCAAGTTTGCTTGTCAAAAATTGTACACACGAAAACATAAACACTGAGAATTGAGTTTAAAGTGAATAAACTCAAGTGATGTTAAGTGTATCTACTTTCAGCCGATGTTAAGAAATGACCATACATATACATAGGATTGTATAATTGACTAACAAACATAACAAAATGAAACATAATTAATTATGATTTAAGCCAAATAAGTAGTTCAACTTAGGAATTTAAAAAGATAAAAGACATAAACACGACAAAAGAACTCTTTTCACTACTTCATTTTATAAGACTACTCCTTTTTAACCTTCTTAGGATCGAACTTATATTTCTTTGTTTATGTGTTCCCTTTAAGCTCAACCATTGTAATGCTGCCAAAATCACTCATTTCAACAGCATCGACTTTTTTTCATTCAACTGTATATCTTCTTCGACATTACATGTTTCATTGTTGGTGATGTCTTTTGTAGATGATCCCTCGTCATTTTCTATAATCTCTGACTGTTTACGTTTAGAGATTGGCGTTGTTGAGGTCAAGTCTGTATAGTCAGAGATTTCACCACTATTCGTAATGTTTAGAACTTGCTGTACGAAATGATACAATATGAAATTGCAGTGGTAAACATGTTTTAATAATCGCAAGTTTGAGAGTTGATTAAAACAAACCTGTTCATCCTTAATTTCTTGTGCATCATTCTTCATGATATTTGCTATCTCATCACTGCACCATATCTTTGCAACCTTATACGTGTCATCTTGTCCAGAAACATTTCTTGCATCCACAGAAATAAGAAAGAGAACTGTTTTCCCCTTTATGTTAATAATAGGTTCGGGCAAATCATCCGGATCTTCTATCTAAAAAGTGAAATAATATATGTTATGGCTAAAACTGATAAACATGAAGGATTATGAAAAATTACAGATTAGAGTTTTATTACCTCCTCAAGAACACCACTGAGAATTGAATTTGCACTTTGTCCAACCAGAATAGCAGCATGTGAATCAAATAGCAACAGCTTGACATCACCAGTGTCATCTTTTACGGAAAGATGTAGCTTATACCTGAACGTATCAAATGTTAGATATATATGTTGGGAAACTTTTGTATGATTGGTATAGCAAAATTTTTACATACCTTGCAGAAACAGATTTCGCATACTCTTTACATTTCTCACAGTATAATTTTGGTTTTAGGATAGATGATACATCAGTTAAGTCCAGAGGAGTCTCTTTTAACACCTTCTTGTTGCATTTTTTACATCCAAAGTAATACCAACAGAGTTCTGTCTCAATACCAGTTACGGAACAAAGTAGACGACATTTCTCAACCTGATTTTATTATTCCAAACGTTTAGAATAATAAATTAAGTGGTCAAATTAGTAAGCAGTTTGTATTAAAAAACATAAAACCAACGATAATAACATGTTAACTTTACAAACCTCATCCATTTCAATGAGCTCTTATACAGACTTCATAGGAAACTCAAGATACTTATCTGGTGTATCAGTAACATGTTGTTTTCGTCCATACTTTTTTTCTATTGGTGTTAGACAAACAATATCTTTAGGGAAACTGCAATGTATCAGTTGAAGGAATCAAACAAGGATATAAGTAAAGAAAATGATTAGAAATGTTGTATAGGAGGAGATGTTACAGATCGATGAATGACTTAATTTCAGCAACTGTCTGATCTGTGCATACAATCGAAGCATTAAAATAATTACAGATGCTTCTGGTGTCTGTTACATAATGTTAAAATGGAGTAGCTATACATTTACTAACATGGTGATAATGCAAGTACATTATTGATGATTACACCATATTATTATTTAACATACCTCTCCACACATTAATCTTTCCAAACTTTATCAAACAGTACACATTTTCGTTGCGAGCATTGAGGTAAGCATTGTGAATATGATCAGCTTAAGAACCCCAAAGAGTGCAATTTATAATCTGATCACTAAGAACACAATTATAACCAAGGAAAAGTGAGTTTGATATAAACAAAACTAATTACTATTATTACTATTATTAGTTTGATATAAGTTACTCATATATTGTTTTTCAGTTCAAAATCAATCATAGGAGTTCGTTTGCCACGGACATCGATTTGCTCCATGTCAGAAATCCTGTGAAGCTGACCAACAACATGTACAAATAAAGAATTTACAGAAGGTGTAATGAGTGATTTGATGTACTATAAACAACAAAAGGCAAAGGAAAAACTAATCGATAAGCACTCTAGTTGAAGTCATCTGATCAAGAACATAAGCCATGAATTCAGTATTTTTGCCCTGATTACACAATCAGACCGAAATGATTTAAGATTAGTGACCAGAGTAAATTGAGATGGCAGCGCAAGATGTTTTGGAGAAGCGTAAACTGAGGTATTCAGTTTCGTATTCGCCATTGACGCTTAGTAGTGAAGAAATTCAGAAACATCAATTACATATATATAGGAATAGAAAAACAGAGTAGTGGTAACGATAAAATAGGGAGAGGTTACACAGTAGTGTGGTTGAAAGCAGTGTGCAAAAATTAAGTCGTGGGCAGTTGGTGATCGTGGTGTTGGTTACATATTTTTGGAAAATAAAGCATTTCTAAAAGGAGCTGAAATAAATTTTTGAAAGATAATTTTTATAATATTCTACGAATAGAGGTTGTTTAGAGAAATCGACCTCCGTTTTAATAGATAAAGATTGCAATCATTTAAATTACTATTTTTAATTTAAAGCACAAATACAAAAAGAAAACTCCAATTATTCACATTCCATATATATTTTACAAATACAAAACATAGGATAAAAGAAAAAGAAAAATTAACATTTCTGCCCTCTTTTCTCTGCTTTCTTTCAAAACTTGCTCCTTAATTCTACCATTTTCAAAATCTACCCCTTAACAAAATCTAATTTTTTCGATTTTTCTTCGTTTTTCCCTGCCAATTTTTTCCTTTCTCCTCTCTTCTCTTTTTGCCTCTTCGTTCTCTCTAACTTTGATATACCGTTTTTGTTGTTGAACATAAATCAAATTCCATTTTCGATTGAGGTAACGATCTTTTTCTTTTGCAATTTTGATTTTGCGGTTTTTATTTTGTGATCTTGAGATTTTTGGATATGAGATATGAGAGTCAAATCTATATTTTCTCCTATGCGATTTTATTTTTGATTTGTTGTTTCCGTTTGCGATTTGGAGATTTTTGGATCTGAGGTATGAGATTTCGCGATCTCAGATCTATGTTTTTCTTGTGCGATTGTTTTTTTAATTGTTGTTTTCGTTTGTGATTTTTAGATTTTAGGATCTCATATCTATGTTTCTCCTATGTTTTTGGCTATCAATTAGGTATTTCGATTTAATTTTTTTTTCAATGTTAGAGATTCATAAATACATAAATTTGTGATTTCTTTGTTTTCTCCTATTTTCACTTTTCTTCCTTTTTTTCTCCATCTATATAAGCTATATTGTAAAACATTATAAAAATTACTACAAATATTCAGAAATCTTGTTTTTCGTGTCTATTGTTAAACCTTATAAATTTTTTGTGTTCTTCATCTTTATAAGCTATATTTTAAAAGCTTATAAACTTTATTTCAAATATTCAAAGATTTTGTTTTGTGTGTTTGTTGTTAAACCTTATTAAAATTTTGTGATTTCTTTGTTTTTTCTCAGGTTCGATAAGTGAGGTTTACTGATTATCTAGGGTGTTGAATTTCTCCAACTCATCTCTTTGGGAATTCAACTTGGATGTTGAAATGGGAGCTTCTCTTGGTGTTATTGATGAATACATCAGTTTCCAAGAGATCAATCCTTTTTGAAGATTTTGGGGTTAATTCTTCTTCGCATAGTGCTAAGCTTAGCTATGTTCACTCTCCTTTCTCTGCCCCAAAGGAGTTTCATCCTTTGTACATTAGGAAAAATAGGCAATTGAGATCCTTCATTCAAGTTTTTAGATAGCAACAAATCTATTCAATTATGTGTCTCTGTTGATGAGATATTTTCTTAGTTGAACTCTTTCTTCAATATAAGTTTATTTTATTTGTTTGTTATGTATTTTGTTTGAAAAGTTAAAGTAAACTATTATCTTATCGTAGAGACAAGTTTCACACAAGATAATGTTAAATGTCTTGGGATGGATGAGGAGATATGTGTTATAACTACTTTGTTGAGTATTTTTTTCTTATTTTTATTTGTTTTGGCTATTATTATGTTTCATTAACTAGTTTAGTTTTAACAAAAACATCTCTAAGTAGCTTTGTTGGTTCTTGCTAATTTATTACTTGTTTATGATTTTTAAGTTTTATAAAGTAGTTTATGAATCTTAATAAACTAAGTATTTGTTTGTCTTCATTGATTCTTTATTCGGTCTGATATCTTGATTGTTGATTTGTTATGTGTTTTCTGTCAAATATTCCTTTTTAACTTAGTAGTTTCATACTTATAAGGACAAACAAATTCATTCTCAAATGTTGGTGGAACTCACATTGATTATAGTGTTCATGGTCATTCTCATTCATCTTGTTTCGTAAATGAGTTATTTTATCAAATAATTAATATAGTACTTTATGTTGATATGTTACTTACATTTATATCTTAATCTAATTTAATTTCATCTCTTGTATATTACAGTTTCAAGGGGTTTTGATGATCCCCACAACATTTTAAATAATTTGACTAATTCTGCCCAATTTCATCAAGCTATAATCATGTATTTGATTTTATTTTGGTTGATTTTATTTTTATTGTTAGCATTTCATAAGTTTACTAATGCTTAGAAATTTGTGTACTCACTCACGCATCATGTTTTTTGAATATGGTTCCTTATTTTTTTTATATGCTTTGGCTTTTATTGAGTTTTATAAACTAGTTTATGAAACTTTAAAAACTTGTCGTGATTGTTTATGTTTTTGTCATGATACCTTGTTTTGTTTTTTTAAGTGTTGTTGTTTATAAATTTGTATAATTTTCTCTAATCACTAGTCTTACTTGTTTTGGCTTTTATTTAGTTTTATAAAGCATTTCATGAAACTTAATAAAATTTGTATGCTTGTCTTTATTGATTCTATTTTTCCTTACATGTTGAGTTGATTATATATCTCTTATGTAGATGATTCTTGCCCCATCATCAATCCCTAGAGTTCATGGTAAATTTCCACAATATGGATCTTCAGCTTCAGAATCTGATGCATGAGCTTCTTCAAGTTCCTTATGTGATGAGATTGACAACATTTCTTGCGGGACGATCTTTAGAGACAAAAAACAATGAAACAAAGCATTGTAGATATTTTCTATTAAGATGGGTTTCAAGTTTGAACCGACAAGTCTCACTCATTCCGGTACGTTCTTCATTTCATAGATAAATCTTGTTATGTTGCGCGCTACCTCTTTTATAGGATCAGCTTCTTTTGTCGTTAAAACCTATGTTAGCGAGCATTCTTGTGATTCATCTCTTTGAAATGTTAACCATCTTTAATATAGTGCAAGAACTCTAGGTAGTATGGTTAGTAACCACTTTGTAACCCGGGAAGCAGCCTTTGAAACCTAAACAGCTGATTGAAAAATTTAGGTTTGATCATTATTAAAGCATCGAGAGCATCATAATATGCATCTTTAATTGCTAGGGGTTCACCTGCAGCCTAAATCAGTTACCTTCCTTGAAGTTGATGCTGATCAAAAATTTAAGTATGCATTTGTGGCATTTAGTGCATCAATTAGTGGTTTCCAACAGATGAGAATAGTAGTTTCCGTTAATGGGTCATTCTTAAAATCCAAATTTAGAGGGACTTTACTTGGTGCTTCAGCCCAAGATGGTAATTTCCAACTTTATCTCATTGCTTTTGGCATTGTTGATTTAGAGAATGATGCTTCATGGGATTGGTTTATGCGTTGATTGTTGTATGTCATTCTTGATGCTTCAAATTTGGTGTTTGTGTCTGATAGAGCTCTTTCTATTGCCAATGCATTATCTAGAAATTATCCTTTAGTGCATCATTGGCTTTGTACTTTCCATTTTGATAAGAATTTAGAGACATGGTTCAGAAGCTATTCAAATCTTATCCTAGTGATTGTTGAGGCATCTAGGTTGTATGTAAGAACGGCAGAGAGAACAGAAAGAGGCACCTAATAATCTTTACTGTGCGATGATTTTTCCTGTAGCTTTAGCGAATTTGTTATTTGTTTTGCCAAAAATTGTTTTCACATTTTTTTGCGAGTAAGTAAGAAGTGTGAAGAGAGAAACACAAGTTGAAAATCTTAGTTGGAGGGAAATAGAAGTTGGAAAAAGCCCATTTCCCTGCGAACAAACAATTGGGCCTTATTTTACTACATATATTATTATTAAGAATATACAATAATATGTATGTTTTGTTGATAAACTATTAAACCCTCCTTTTTAAAAATCAATTGAATCGTATTATAAATTGTGTACAAATATATATATGAAACAATGTACTTTTTTATTAGAATACATATAGAAACCATATGAAAATGTATAAAATATTTGAAAGTTCTTAAAGAAAGCATATTATCTATAATTATTGGGTTAATACGTAAACTATCGTTAGTTTAAGTAAAATTAAGTTTCAATCCCTTTAGGGTTATCAAATAATAATGGGTATTGTTTTAAGTTTGTTGTTTTAAACTTTTTGATAAGGTACCTTATAACATGTATAAAACAAAAGAAAATAAATTTAAAGTGGGTAGATGTTTCTTATATAAATTAATATAGGTTTAGGTGTAATGATGAATTGTTTATTCTTCATAAAATGTTGTGATTAAAAATTCAATGAAGGCCTCTGTCACACACTGTAAAAGTAATTATTCTTTTTTTTCTAAATACATTTTCTGTCACAAAATTTCTATTTGTCCTTTCCTCTTCTTTTGCGTTTTTTCCAAGAGCGATATTGGATTTTAACTATATCTCTTCCATCTTTTGAGTTTTCTTCTTCTTCATTGCTTCCTTCAATCTTAGAAGTCTATACAAGCGAAGGATCTTCATCATCTTAAAGGTTTGTTTTGCTTTACTTCTCCCTTATATACTTTTGTTAGGAATCATATATTTTAGAAGAATAAGAAGAATTTCTGTTTTATGTGATTGAAGATGGATCATATTTTCAAGATAACAATGGAATCAATGAGGAGATTAGATACGATGGAGAATCATTTGCGAGAATCATTTGGAGAAGAAATACCAAACTTTCAGGTACACTTATTTATCATTTTTAAAAACAACTTATAAATTTTTATCTATTTTTTAATGAGTTTGAATTAAATTTAAAATGATTTTATCTTAAATAATCGGTGTTTAGGCTGAAGAGGATGAGCAAAGAAAAGAAGATCAATCCAATAAGGTAAACCAAAGATTAGCTTGTGTAGAGTATCTTTTAGGAATAAGAAACCCCTAAAAAGATAATATGGTAAGAGCAAGTTAAAAATTATGTTGACTATGGATTATTCAGTTTTTCATTTCTATTCTTATTTATTTGTAATGCTCTTCACTTAATTATATCAATTAGGATGAAGAAGAACAACAGGAAAGACAAGAAGAGCAGCAGCCAAACTTCAAGGTAAATGTTTAATTTATTACTAAGGATTTCTAAGGTATGTTAAAAATTCAAATAAAAATCTTAATCGTATTTATTAGGTTGAACAAGAAGAGCAAGAAAAAGAAAACGTGCTGCCAAACTTTCAGGTATTTTGAATTTATTGATTTAAATGGTTTTAAATTGAAGCTTATAAAGATTAATAAAATATTTAGAAGTTGCAAGAATTGCCAAACAAAACACAATCTTTATTACTGACCAAAAATAGCATGAACTATATTTGACTAACCATTTGTTTAACTAAACTTACATTGACTTTCCAAATTAATTACATTGTTACTTAGATTAACGGATAATTAGACGGCTGTTAGTAAACATCGTTAACATATACGACGTCGTGTGTTTAATGAAAACACTAATTTATAAAGACAACAATCGCGATCAAAACAATTAAGTGAAAACGACATCTCTTGTTGAACTTGCCCTAATTTCGCAAAAATCTCAAATCAATTGGGGATTTTCTCTCAAATCATATGAATCCCTAAATCGACTCAATGGCAAAGACTAGATTCATGAGAGGCGGAAAAGTGATATGGAGATCAGCTCGGATTTTCGAATCTCATAGATCTCCGCCAAGTTCGTCGCCGTCGAGAAGGGAAAAAAGAGGGAATGGTGATGCGAAGAGGTATAAATCGAAAACAAATCCTCCTCTTCGAAGCTCACCAAGGCAAAAGAAGAAATCGACAGAGTCTGTATTCAAAGAGTCGAAGAAGCGTAAGAGAGATGAGGTTAATGATCTTATTGGGATGGAGGATCTTGATTCTCCTAGGGAGATCGAGGAATCTCCAGATTTGAGCGACGGTGAAGACATAAATGAAGCTGAAGATGATGGCTATGGTGGAATTACAGAAGAAACATGTACAGATTTAAAAATCTTCAGAGATGAAGCGAGGAATGATCACTGTGAGGCAGATGAAGACGACGGTGATGATTATGCATGGGATGAAGATAATATACCTAGTCCTTTTGCATCTGATGACGAGAATGAAGAGGTAATGAGACTTGCGGGGGCTTATAGGGAAGACACAGATCCAGAAGAATTGCTGCAATTGGGTCGGACATTTGTAGATGCTGATGAGTTCAAGCATGCTTTCCTCAAATATACGCTTAAGACCAGGTACAACACTTAATATGCTAGATCAACTGCACTTAAGAATGGTGCAATTTGTGCAGCTACGAGGAGAGAAAATGAGGCTCAATGTCCCTGGAAGATCTACTGTTTGTTTGAGAAGCAGAAGCAGAAGTTAATGATCAAGACATATGTCAATCAACACACATGAGAGTTGACAGGAGAGTCAAAGCTACTGCGACGGTATGCGATAGCAAGTTTGTTTGCTGAGCGGTTAAGATTGAATTCGAAGATGACTGCAAAGGAGATACAAGCTGAAATACTGAGAGAGTACAAGATGAATGTTAAGGAAAACTTTTGTATCAAGGCGAAGACGATGTTGATGAAGCAGAGGAGAAAAACGCATGAAGAACACTTTTATCGGATATGGGATTATCAAGCTGAAGTTCTTAGAAGTAACCCAGGGTCCTTCTTCGATATTGAAACCATCGCAGGAGCTACAGTTGGAAGCAAGCAGAGGTTTTATAGGTTATACATTTGCTTTCAGGCACAGAAGAAGTATTGGTTGAACAAGTGTAGGCCAGTGATAGAGTTAGACGGTGCGTTCTTAAAATGGGATATAAAAGGTCAGTTGTTGGCTGCAGTTGGGAGAGATGGGGACAATAGGATAGTCCATATATGTTGGGCAGTGGTGGAGATAGACAAATGACAACAATTGGGATTGATTTGTCAAACATCTACCAAGAGATTTGAAGTTGGGGTCAGAGAAAGATTATGTTCACATGTCTGACAAACAAAAGGTGATGTCTTTGATCCTTGAGTTTGATCATCGAGTTTAATCATAGAATACCATATAAGTTGTTTCTTCTGTGCAGGGTTTGGTGAATGCGATACACACTGTTTTACCTGAGGCAGAA
This sequence comes from Lepidium sativum, assembly GCA_023374145.1. NCBI lineage: Eukaryota > Viridiplantae > Streptophyta > Magnoliopsida > Brassicales > Brassicaceae > Lepidium > Lepidium sativum. The sequence goes on along the minus strand of JAKUCM010000283.1, from coordinate 6,354 downwards.
CATCGACAGTGTTGTAGGCATATCTATATGAACTGGAGAAAGAGTGGGACAGATCTGCGGCTACAAAGGTTGTTCTAGTACATAGCTAAGGCATACACACCAGGTTTGTACAAGCACAACATTGATGCATTGCAAGCATATGATGTATGTGCACATAAATCTCTACTAGTATACAAACCAGAGTCATGGTCTAGAGCCTATTTTAAGTTAGGGTCATTCTGCAACGATAACTTGAATAACCTTAGTGAATCCTTCAACAAGACCATCAGAGAACCTAGGAAGAAACCTTTGCTAGACTTGTTAGAGGAAATTAGGGTTCAATGTATGACTAGGAACTACAATAGGTTGAACTTAGCTAATAAAGTGACAACAAGGTTCACAACAAAAACAATGCGTGAGTTGGATATGGTTGAGAAGAAATCAACCCAATGTAAGTTGCATTGGACAATTGGACCAGAGACAGAGGTTAAGTACAAAGGTCATTCATTCGTGGTATGTTTAGAAAAACGAACATGTGCGTGTAGAAGATGGCAAATGAACGGCATTCCATGCATTCATGCTGCCAAAATTATACTTGTTGTAGGAAATAAGCTGTCTGAGTATGTAGATGATTGTTACACAACAATCAGGTACATAGCTATTTATTTTGGTTATGTTTAATGTATGACTTTGTCGTTTTTGTTCTCATTGTGTGTCACACTTATGTAGGTTGCGGGAGACATACAACTATGGAATAAAGCCTTTGAATGGTCCGTTAGAGTGGCCTCAGACCAGTAGATTAGGTGTGATCCCACCACTTAACAAAACTAGTAATCCTGGTAGGCCTAAAAATCATGACAGGAAGAAGGGGAAAAATGAGACAGAGACAAAGATAAGATGTGGTCACCGAGTGATGACTTGCTCCAAGTGTCAACAACAAGGGCATAATAAGAGCAATTGTGTGAATGAATTTCAAGAACCACCACCTAAAAAACCATGAGGCAGACCAAAGAAGAATCAGGTTTGCATTTTATTTTATTTTTCTCTAATTTACTTGTTTGTTTGGTTATGTAACATGTTAGTGATCAAGTCTCTTGTATAAGAAGGACTTCAATTTCAGGACTCACAGTCAACTCAAGGACACACATCCTTCACCCAATCCTCGGCTTGGGAACTTCCACAATCTTCACAAGGTCAAACCTCCTTCACCCAATTCTCAGATGCACAAACCCAAGAAGCAAATGGATGGGAAAATTGGTTTTGATTGTGATACCAACTCAGTTTTCTGAAAGATGTTGTAGATTTTTGTTGCTTTTTGAACTAATGGTTTGGATTGTGAGACCAACTCTTTTCCTAGATTCATTGAATCTCAGATTTATTAGATCTTACATTCATCCTCAAATATCAGGTCAATTGGAAATGGTTAAGTTCGACAAGAGATGTCGTTTTCACTTAATTGTTTTGATCGCGATTGTTGTCTTTATAAATTATTGTTGTCATTAAAACACATGAATATGCCACTAGCTCAGTGGTAAAACCCTCACTGCGGAAAGACAGGTCCCGAGTTGGAAGCCACATAAACCATTTTTCAGAACTTAACATTCCAATACGACATCGTTTTGAAGATTCTTCTTAACTAAACGATGCAAATCAAAACGACGTCGTATATGTTAATGATGTTTACTAACAGCCGTCTTATTATCCGTTAATCTAAGTAACAGTGTGATTAATTTGGAAAGTCAACATAAGTTTAGTTAAACAAATGGTTAGTCAAATATATTTCATGCTTTTTTTGGTCAGTAATAAAGATTATGTTTTGTTTGGCAATTCTTGCCAAGTTCGTGCTTTGTTTCGCTGATTTCCCAATTAGAAATGTTATAATACAGTAAATTTCTATCAAATTAAGTTTTACATGATTATCTTGACAAAATATTATATCTTATATGTTCTTTGGCCCAATAGTGAATGGGAAAAAGTTTCAATTATCAAATTGCATGAATCCTCCGAAGAAATTACAAATGCCTATAGAAAAAAAACATTGTTGGTTCACCCGGAGGGCAAAAACAAAATGCTTAAAGCATGTTGAAATAGCTAGACAGATTTTTAAAGTACTTCAGGTAAATCTTATTCTCCTCTTATTTTAAGTTTCAAATACGTTTAAAAAAAATTATTTAATGCAACTACAAACCTTGTTATATTCAGGAAAATTTTGAGAAATAAGTGGAAAATGGAAAGAGTATGAGTTTATTTGGAAGGAATAAGAAGAAAAAGTAGAAGAAGTTGTCCTTTTTTTTTCAATGTAGATTTTGAACTTATGTTGAATATGGTTTATATATGCTTATTAGATTGTTTATTAAATCTTAAAAAATACTTACGTGGCCTTTGATAGTTAACTTTCAGTTATTTTATTCAAAAACTATCTTTAAATTATGTAAGTGTAAATTCATGTAGGTTATGTCTGGTAACAGGAGGTAAGGTTTAATTTTAATAAGAAAGTCAACTGTTTTTTTAATAAGTTCTATAAGCTATCTTACAAATCTTACTAAAAATGTATAAAATTAAAGAAAAAATCTCAAACATAGAAAATCTTCAATATTGAGTTGTTTTTGAAATTTATCTTTTAAATTATGAAATAAATAAGTTTAAATTTTCTTTGTTTCTCTCTCCGAAAAGGGGATAAGGCTTATTTTTTAATAAATAGATTTATTATTTTGTTTATTAAATTTTATAAGATACTTTATAAAGTTAAATAAAACCATATAAAACTAATGAAAAATTCTCAAACATAGAAAATCCTCAACATTTAGTTGTTTTATACGAAAATTATCTTTAATTTCTGAAAAGAATAATTTAAAATTCCCTTGCGTTCCATCTAGTAAGAGGGAGTAAAGTTTTGTTTTAATAAGAAAGTCCACTATGTTGTTTACCAATTTTTATAAGATACCTTATAAGCATATAAAATAAAAATATCTACTTAAAGAGAATACAAAACAAACAATATGAACTTTTAGATATAATGTTACTAAACAAAGAAACATAATACAAAGAATCATAACAATAGAAAACTTCAAGAAGTTTTAAGTTTTACATAATGTGGAAACAACAAAATGCAATTTTGACTTTCATATCCCAATAACAAATTTGACAGGCTGATGATGAACTCATGTCATTTCATGCACCAAATAGACGCAGAAATTTTGTTGTTTCTCCATTACAGCCACACTTCTCTTTGACGTAAAGCATCATTAACTCTCTTTGAACAGGAAACATTTTTGGATTGTGGTTTATGTGGATTCGCCTATTGTAGTTGTCAATTTCTGAAATTGACAAGTTCAGATAAATAAGTCAACTAGTTTGTTTTATTAATGTTAATAAGAAACCTTATAAAACTATATAAAATCAAAGAAAAATTCATACCTTCATATGCTTCTAACATCGAAGGTTTGATAAATGTTTTCAGTTCAGTATAACCTTTTTGTTTTTCATCACCCTCATAGGCATATCAGAATCAACCCGTAGGTAATATTGTGCATCACGAACCTTAGCCAAAGATGCATCATTAAAAAATGTTAGTCCTTTATCTTTGTTGTTGTCGTAAAAAAACTTATAGATTGCAATCCGATGTAAAAAATTTGGATTCCTTAATGCGGAATCTATTGGTTTTTCGATAGAATTTATATGTTTCTTCAACATGCGGATTGAACTTGAGAGTTTCAAGTGATGTTTCTGAGAGGATGGAATCACCTTCATCGCATATCTCCTTGAACTTCTTGCTAACTTATCGAAGTTGTAGGAGGTTAAAGACAGAAGAAATAGTATATAAACCTGCAATTTTGGATAGGATATGTTCACACAATATCATTATAGATATTTTATGTGATGGAGATTGTTTTCTTTTAGGATCCATGATTAAGAATGAAGAAAATTGTTGTGCTGAGGATGATGATAAGATCTCAATAATGTGTTGATATTTAAAGAAAAAAAGTCGAAGAGTCCCAATTAAAAGGTACTTGGAACTTTTTGTTTGATTCATTGAACACAATTTATTAACCGAGTAATTATTAGCAGTTATTTGATTATCTTTACAGTTATAAAAAAAATCACATCTTTTAAAAGTTTGTCCTTTCGGTTTTTATCCAGTAAATCACGTTGCTTCGAAAAAATTCTTTTTACTCACATCGCTTCAATTATCCATGTGTCTAAGATCCTTGGTTTTCTCAAATCAAAAGGAAAACGATTTTTTATCAAGGTTTATAATAAACCTTATAGATCTCTATAAAATTAATGATGTATTGATACATCCAACACTAATTGTTGTGTTCTCCCAAAAATATAATGTATATATATAATGTAATATTAATGGATAGATATGACACAAAGTAACTATACTTTTTCAAACTGTCATTAGACTTGTAAAGCATTCTCACATACGGTTAATATCCCATTTTCAATGATGAAAAAGTGGACTTAATCATACTTTTTATTCATAATTTTTGGAAAAAAAAAATTAGATTTTGTCTTTTCCTTTCGTCGATGTTAAAGCTGACACACACTTAGCATTCTAACACAAGTATTCTTACACACATACTTTTTCATAAATGTTGCATTTATTTTTGGAAAATCTTGTATTTTGTCTTTATAATATTCTCTTTTTCTGTCATAAATATCTATATGTCTTTGCCACTTCTCCATAAAAGTTATGTTCTGTTTTCAAGAGCAATCTAGGGTTTTATCTTTGTTTCCTCCTTATATTGGCTTTTCTTTTTCTCCATCCTTTCCTTTAACCGCCAAAATTTCTACAAGCAAGAAAAAGATGAACATGCTGCCAAACTTTCAGGTATTTTGAATTTATTGATTTCAAAAGGATTTATATGGAAGCCTATAAATCTTTATAAAATAATTATTAGTTGAAAATCTTTACTCATATTGGGAAGAGGGAAGAACAAGTTATGATATCTAGGAATAACCTCTTTAATTTAATAGATTTAAACTTTTTTTTTAGAATCTTATAAATGTTAGTTCTCTAAGGCATTTGAAATAGAAGAAGAAGAAGCAGCAGCTGAGCCATTAAATGTACATGGATTTTAAAATAGTTGTTATTTGATTTAACAATATTGCTTATACAACCTAATTTGTAAATATGGTATCAATCATGTTATAGGCTCAAACCGAAGACTATTTTTTGAAATTTCCAACAAAGTTTAAGAAGTGGCATTCTTTCAGAGACTGCAAGATAGATGACTTATTGAGAACAATGCAAGATGTAAGTAGAAATCTTAGAGTGGAGTACTTGAAAATTATATCATATTAAATTTTACATGATTATCTTGACTGAATTTTATATTTTACAGGTTCTTTAGTGGAATAGTTTATGGGAAAATGTATCAATTTTAAATTGCATGAATCCGGTGAAGAACTTAGCAAAACCTACAAAAAAAGAAAATTTATTGGTTCAGCCAGACTAGGTGTGGGCAAAAACAAAATGTGAAAAACTTACTAAAATAGGTGCATAGATTTTTAAAAGTTCTTCAGGTATTTCTTATTCTTCTCTTATTTTAAGTCTCAAATACTTTTTTAAGAATTTAGTTAATCTAATTTCAATATATGTTATATGCAACCTAAACATGAGAAATACGTGAAAAGGGGAAAGCATTTAAGCTTATTTCGAAGTGATTAGAAGACAAAGGATTTCAATTCTTGTTATGTGGAAGTTTCTATGTTTAAGACTTATGTTTAAGGGGTCCATATTTTTAATAGTTATGTTTAATAGATATGAAATACTTAAGTTTAATAGTTAAGGTTTATAAGAAATCTTATAAAATTGTATAAAACAAAAAAATTATTATTAAATGACATAATGTTCAGCATTCTGGGTTCGATACAAAAATCATTGTTGGCTAATTATTGCAAAGAGAATACATTAATAATTAACCGATTTTGCCCTATGGAAGGCATACGTGAAATTAAGTTTCAATTCCCTTTCTATTGTTTTCATAAATATGTATGGTTTTGATTTTTATAAATGTTAATAAAGTTTCTTATAAAACTCAATAAGACCAAACAAAAATTCTAAGAGGGCAAAATAATAATCCTGACTAATATGTATAAAGACAGATATTCATACTTTATTAGAAAAAAGTATAAATGAATGGTGCATAGAAGTAGTTCAAAATCATGAACATCCTAAAAAAGCTACTTTTGCATTTCTAAAAATATATCAGATGCAAATTTATTCGTCAGATTTTCCATACATTATTCTAATAATTTTGCCCACTCAATTACTCTCGTTAGCAGACATTCTATAATTTTCAGCATGTAGATTCCAGAATCTTCAACATTTGAAATCTGAAACAAATAGAACTATTAGAGTGTGTC